>JAYKQN010000030.1:1377500-1385000 GCA_036785175.1 Eupleurogrammus muticus | reverse complement strand
AAAGATGCTGCACATTAAACAGAGTTCTGGTGGATCACATGGATTTTAATGTGAACTATCTGCAGCAAACGTGGAGTTTTAGTGACAGAAGCTCAGCGGGGGACAGAAGAACAGCAGAACAGAACCAGGTGGAGCAGCAGAGCAGCGAGTCTGAGTATTTGCACTGATGCACACTGGGTAAATGGTACATTGTGTAGTAATTTTGCCCCTCCTCCAGTGTTCTTTATTTGCCCTTTATTAGACCCGCCAGGCTTTTTACTTTACAACAGTCTGTTTTGTGTCAGTTTACACTACAAACAATAATCTTAAATTGCCAGGTGCCGATGTAAAGGACGTACAGTATTTTACGGCCCGCTCAAATTGAATTGCTTTTTCCATTGTGTAAGCTTTTAGGACTAGCTACTAAATGTAATTGGTTTATGCTTTGTCTATTTGCATCCGTGCACGCGCGCGCACGCGCCGGCTCGAACATGCATCCTTGAGTTTGTGCAAGTGAGTATTTTATTTATTTATTTATTTATTTTTTTTGCACGAGGAAAAAGTGAGCGAGGGAGCGAGCGAGCGGGCTGGGGCATATTGTAATTACTCGCCGCATTAAAATCGCTGTGTGTTATGGATCACAGGGGGAATGTGTGGCATTTGAAACGGCCGACGGTCGTCTCCTTCAGCGGTCATTACTCCATGTGACAGCGAACATACAGCGGCTCAGACGGAGGGCAGCGTGAAGGGGAATGTGTGTGTGTGTGTGTGTGTGTGTGTGGACGGATACGGACCCACTAACTCAATAGGCTGCCCCACCTTTACATACGTAAATGTGTGCAGCATTTGCATGAATACCATCACTCTGACCCAAACCACAGAAACTCTTATCTATTCTAATAAAATTCCAAATTAAAACCTAAGTTTAGTTTAATTAACGCTACTGTTAAAACAGCCCCCAGTGGAAGAGTGGCTGATCTCTGTTGGTTCCCATAACAACACAATCAGAAGACCGGACGCACCAGAAGGATGAAATCACCTGGAACAGCAGCTGGAGCCAGGAGACGCCAGATATCAGTTGACTGATGCTCAGAATAAGGGGCTTGTTTGCCTGTTTCTACCACCGTCCATCCTTCTTTCCTTATGACCCCCCCCCCCCCTCTCTTTTGTCTCACAATCAGCCGTGTGAGTGGAGCTTCTTCCCTGACCTTCCGCCGCCGAGAGTGATGACAAGGACGGCGCGCGCTGACCTTGACATTCAGGATGCTAAATGGCTCCTTCCACAGCCAGTCAGCAAACACTGACACAGAATGGCTTTTTTATTTATTTTTTTTTCCTTTTTTTCCCCTGTTCCGTGCAGAACGGACACTGACTAAAGGGGAAGAGAGAGAGAGGGAGTCGCCATAAAAAGCAGAGAAGACACCGGCAGAAGACTTAAAGACTGCCGTGGGGGTGGGGGGGGAGTTTAATAGGATCTTTTAGTTTATCGGCATGCTGAGGTTACCGTTATGCACACAGTTGTCGTTTATGTTCTGCAGGAGATTTGCAAAAATCGTACCGACTTATAGACGCGTCCTGTTCTGTAATCTGCACTGTAGGCTTTTTGCAGGGCTGGTTGGTACGGTAAAAGCCACTTCAAGTAGAGAAATAAGACAAACTCTACTCAAATGCACGTTGCCGCGCGTCACCAGGTTGCACTGGAGTTATTCTTTTGCACTCGCTGCTGATTATTACGTGCAACGATGTAAAATTGATGGTGTGATTCGCACCCACCTGTGTTTGCACAAACAATACCGAGGACCCAGTACGACAAGCATCCCATAATCACCCCTGTACAGAATCCTGCCAAAGTTCAGGTCCAGGTCCAGAAGCCATTACCCAGCTGGCACCGAGGAGCCGGGTTATCTGGGGCTGGAATCTGAGATCGATTCCAGACCTGCTCCCACCCATTAGTGTGAGCGCCACGGTGCAATCCGCTGAGTTTAAAGGACTTCACTTTCCACTCGAGGCCAGCGACAAACCAAAGTGGCCAGAAAACCGTCTGAATTCGTCTCCTTCCATTATCAGAACCTGCGACTCATCTCTATACGATTTCCTACCCATGAATTACATTAAAATGCATAGTGTATAATTTCTGGTTTTGTACACGTCAGGGAGGATCTGTAGTTACACCTTTTTCTGTCGCTTTTGTTAACATTTTAGTCATTCGTGCAGCATCACAGCATCAGTTTCTCTTCCTTCAAACTAATTCCAAAAGCTTTGGGGCATTGCATTTACTGCTTTTTATGCAACTTTCTGCTGTTTGGAAGAGTTATCACTCACTAGTGTCATGTCAGTCAAAATGATTTACGCTTGAATGATGAATATTTATTTTCCCGACAACACTATTAGTTTGAGTCATCACATGCAAAAATGTGGAACTCGCTGTCAAAATCTGTCAAGAAAATTACATTTTTTAAATCTTTTGTCTCCTAATTTGGTATTTTTTTTCTCTCAGGTGAAGCTCAGCGTTGTTGAGAAGGTCTGTGAGAAGTTTTAGTTGTTGAACATGATGAAGGATTTACAGAATTTACTGTGATATTATCACAGCTCCACGAAACAGAGTTTATATTTGTTGTAAATGAGGATTGTAGAAAGGACCTGCAGTGAAAATATACAACATGCATATCAGTGTTGTGTATTGGTTTCCTCACTAAAGTTTTAAATGTTTGTAGTTTAAGACGTGCAAACAAATTGTCAGTGCACGAACAGTGAAAGTTAGAAAAATTAGAACTTTAACACGTTTTATTATTACGTTTTACAAAAACATAAAGTGAAGTTTTCGTGTCGACATCAACAGGAACAGAACAACAGAGGTGCAGCGTCCCCCCCCCTCCATGTGTCTGTAATGAGAGGAGACGTGTGATGGTGGTGTGTGTGTGTGTGTGTGTGTGTGGGGGGGGGTGCTAACCTTTTCCGCTTGTTTACGGGCCGGGACGTGAGGACGAGAGGAGGCAGGAGACGCGACCTCTCCAAGTTTAACAGCCCCCAACACCACCCCCCCCCAACACAACCCCCCCCCACGAGACTCAGCAGGGCCTAATGAGGGACCCGGTGGAATTGTTGGGACGTCGCCTCAAAGAGAGCCGGGATGTTGAGGCTGGCCAGGTGAGGAGCGTGTGTGTGTGTGTGTGTGTGTGTGTGTGTGTGTGTGTGTGTGTGTGTGTGTGTCTACAGTGTAGGTAGGTGTGTGTCTGCCTTTCGTCTTTTTTTTCGTTCATTTGTAAATTCTTTTATAAGGCAGGAGATAACTGGAGCTGCTGCTTAAAACTAAGCATAGTTCAGTTAGAGTTTGCCCCCCCCCCCGCCTTAGATGCTTGTACAGTTTCATTTCATTAAAAGTCCTCGTCTCCATAGGTGGCCTCACATGTTCCAGCAGTTTAACCACCACCACCTCTATATTTGCTTCGTGGTCAAAGTGCACACGTTCTTAAATAGTGAAAATATTAGAGCCATGCATTTAACTACTGTATTTTCCCAGAATTAAATGCATCAGACATGCATGGGTGTGTAGCTACTTCTGAATGCTCGTCTCCCATAATCCACTTCTCTCCTACCGACACTCAACATAGCGTCTTTGTTTTTAGGTGGGATGGAGTCACCTCTGCTGCTCAGATCAACAGGAACCTGTAAAAGTCACGGCGTCTGTGTCTGTCAGCGTCAGGACAGGGACGAGGAGGCGAGGAGGCGAGGAGACGAGGAGGCGAGGAGGCGAGGAGACGAGGAGGCGAGGAGACGAGGAGACGAGGAGACGAGGAGACGAGGAGGCGAGGAGACGAGGAGGCGAGGAGACGAGGAGACGAGGAGACGAGGAGACGAGGAGGCGAGGAGGCGAGGAGGCGAGGAGGCGAGGAGATGAGGAGATGAGGAGATGAGGAGGCGAGGAGGCGAGGAGGCGAGGAGACGAGGAGGCGAGGAGACGAGGAGACGAGGAGGCGAGGAGACGAGGAGGCGAGGAGACGAGGAGGCGAGGAGGCAGAATGAGGATAGATGAGGAAATGAGGAAAAGAGGAGACAAGGAGGCGAGGAGATGAGGAGACAAGGAAACGAGGAGACGAGGAGACGGGCGAGGAGACAAAGAGGCAAGGAGATGAGGAGACGAGGAGATGAGGAGATGAGGAGACGAGGAGACAAGGAGTCAAGGAGACAAGGAGGTGAGGAGACAAGGAGTCAAGGAGACGAGGAGGTGAGGGGATAAGGAGATGAGGAGACAAGAAGACAAGGAGACGAGGAGACGAGGAGACGAGGAGACGAGGAGATGAGGAGACGAGGAGACAAGGAGACAAGGAGACAAGGAGACGAGGAGTCAAGGAGACGAGGAGGTGAGGAGATAAGGAGACAAGGAGACGAGGAGACGAAGAGACAAAGACAGATGAGGAGACGAGGAGCTTCTTCTTAATGCGACACCAGGCAGCGCTCCACATTCAAAGAGCAGGTTCTACATGTTTCCAGTTTGTCAGAGCCTAAATGAACATTAAAACATGCTGTTATTATTCTCCCTGTTCAAGCTTTCATAATGTGAGCAAGGGAAATCAAATGTTAGCAACACTGCAGACACTTGATCAACTAACATATTTCTGCTGAAAACAGTGACGTGGTGAGAGCATTTATATCTGTTAATGGTCGCTATGTACAGGAGGAAGATTACAGTGAGCATAAAACGGTTTAATTGCACTTACGGCCTCCAGAATTTAGTTTTAGGACTGAAAATGATATTTTATGACGTGGAACACTGTGGTTAAGGTCCGCTAGGTTCACAGTTTGGGAAAAACGAATCAGTAAAACGCCTGACACGGTCAAATTGTTTAAGTCTGTGAATGTACGTTATGTTAACAACCACCCAACCTGATACAGACGTCACCGTTCCTGTTGCATTATGGGAGTTTTATTTATAAGGCCTACTACTACTCCCTCCGCTATAGAAGGCCATGAGACAATGGGAGAAAGAAGCCTGTGAGGTCCTGATGGGAAAAAAGGCTTGTGAGAATATTCCGCCAAAACGACCGTTTCCAAGGTCAAGGAAGAACTTTCACTTATCGACGTGACGGGATGTGATCAAACATGTCTGAAAGCTTTAGCAGGTTTCATGGAATACCCTTTGCTCTTGGTGGGGGAAATTTCAAATCCAGCCTCGCGGCCGTAGCAGAGCGGAAACGCGACGGTTTGGATCCTTTTAGATTCCTGTATTTTAGTGAATCTAAGACACGTGTGCATCTTTAAAGATGTAATCGTCTATGTAGACACAGGTGTCACACTTTAAAACGTGTTTCATTGCACATAATCACACGGCACATGCAGCCTGAGAGGGATTTGCATTGGGAGCTTCAATCTGTGGTTTGGGACCCCGTCGAAGGGACGCCGAAATGCATTTAAGGAGTCATGTGGTGGCAAACAAAAATGATGAATTGAAGCTCCGATCAATCCTCACTTGCAAAATTCAATGAAAACTGGGTTGAGAAAGAACAAAAAAAAACAAAAAAAGCTGGTCATACAAACCGAGATAGGTCATAAAGATTCATGTCAGCATAAAACGGTGGTCGACTGCAAATAAAAAAGACGAATATATGCGGTCTGAGTGGGCGGTTAAATATTTATGTACTCTATCCACGTTTTCTCTTTATTTGCGACAATTCTTCCTCCTGCAAAACATCCTCCTTCCAAGTGTCCCGGGACACACGTGCTGCTGCTGGGTCAGCGACTGGAGGAACTGGGAAAGCGTTTAGGCGCCGAATAAAGACCACAGGACGTCCCGTAATACCTCCGCTTTTCCTTCTGCTCGGGCTTGTTCATACTTACGGAACAGAACAGGGGAGAAAGAAAGACAAAAAGAAACGAGTTGTTTCATAAAACACCTCGGGTGTAAAGTGCTTATCTGGTTTGTCGTGCTCAGGTTGTTGCAGCGATAAGGGTCAAACTCCTGGCAACTTCAAAATCTCTCTCTAAAATCCCCTCATATATATTTTTATAAAAGAATGTGTCTTGTCGTGCATGTGATGAATGATGGAGAAAGAAAATGAGGGAAAAAAAAGAGAGTACAGAGTTCTTTGGTGACGAAAATGCATCCTGGATTCACTTCTCAGTGTGTTCAGCGGGTTTTGAATAGTTATGTTTTTCTTTTGATAAAAAGGGGAATAAAACTAAAGCTTTGCATAACTTGAGCTTATAAGATGCTGCAGAGTGAACAGGGCTGTTTCATCAGTGGAAGAAAGGACGCAAGGTGCAAAAGTGCACAATTTGGCCAGAATGTGAGCTCTAAACGCCTCTAAAATGTTAAGAAATGGGAGGTTTAACGTCAAGTCAAGTCCACACTTGCTGCAGGACTATATCTCTGTGTAAAGATTTCATTTTTTAGCCCAGCAGTACGTGGTCAGTTTGATATCTCGATGAAGCCGAAGGACAGCGACACTGTAAACAGTAAGAGTTACAGCACAATGAAACGTGTCCCTGAAAGAAGCTGATTATATACCACACACACACACACACACACACACACACACACACACACACACACTCTCTCTGCACCGCTAAACTCACGTTGCCTCTGACTATTCAACATGATTCCATACTTGTTTTGGGAAGAAGTGACCCACTCAGAGTGTCAGGAAGGGTTAAGGGTGTGTGTGTGTGTGTGTGTGTGTGTGTGTGTGTGTGTGAGGAGCCTTGAGCTGCTAAATCGACTCATCTCTTCCTATACGCCTGTGACGGACTGATCTGAAAGCGCCGACCCGGCTGAACTGTACACTTCCTTAATTGCTCCGATCCTTGTAACGGGTTAATTGCACAGTTCTGTCTCCCTCCTGTAACTCGTGTTTCTGCAGGGTCTCCTGCTCCGTCTCTCCTCTCCAGACCTTGGCGATGAAGGGCTGAGGGAGGGATAAATTACGAGGAAGAGGAAGCTGTGGAACGGAGGCAGCTTTATTTTAATGGGTGTTGGGTGACGGCCGTGACAGTTTTGGGGTATGAGCTGATTAGAAATGGAGACAGGTGAGGGTTTTTAAAGGTGTTTCTTCTCATATATTACACACTTGTCTGAGTCAGGGGTGTCAAACACGTGGCCCGGGGGCCAGAATCGGCCCGCTAAAGGGGCCAATCTGGCCCACACAAGCTTATTTACTGTAATAATTTGTCAATAGTTTATACGGCAGGAAATACACACTTAAATATTATTCAGTGGTGAAATATGGTGAATTGAAATGCAACAGCATACTGACTGAATATCTCCTGTTTTGTGAATTGAAGGTAAATTCATTGTCCAAATATTCATTTTTACACAAACAGAAAGAGAGGAATAATAAATAAATAGATCAACCCACGCACTAAACTGAGTGTGACATCGCTGATCTAAGTGCTTCAGGAGCTATGGTGCAGTGTAAAAACACAAAAAACATGACGTAACAAACTGAAATGTGAAAAACTACAACGTCCAGAACACATTTAGAATATTATCCGTTCATTAAATAGACGTTATCAGGTAATCAGCCT
>JAYKQN010000030.1:1342500-1372500 GCA_036785175.1 Eupleurogrammus muticus | reverse complement strand
GTGTGTGTGTGTGTGTGTGTGTGTGTGTGTAATTATCCCTGGTAAAGGGGGTGCCATGCTCTGAATGGGAGGCAGAGTGACAGCAGCCCTTGCCCTTCACACACACACACACACACACACACACACACACACACACACACACACACACAGGACAGAGGACAGTGGAGGGGGGGGGGCTGTGACATCCAGACTGGAGGATTAATGATGAATAAGGAAAAAAAGAGCAAATACAAAGGAGATAGACAGAGAGAAGGGGGGGGGCCCTTTTTACTCCATGAGGAGATGAAGACACACACACACACACATCAATGTACATGCACGTGAAAGCTGATGCAAACCAACTGTTCTTACTTCTTCATAGACTGTTGCTATCACTTCCAGCAGATATACCCCCCCCACAAACACAGTGATTCCAATAGCCAGGTCCCCTTCCTTTCATTTCCTCTGCTCATCCTTCTCTTCATCCAACCTTCTCCTTGCCCTAACGTCGTGGTGAAGGGTGAAGGTCAAACCAGCAGTCAGGTCAACACAGAAACTCTCTTGTTGTGTGTTTAAGTTGTTTTTCTTTTCATAGGGAATGCATCATCTTTGGTGGTAATAGACTCACATCTACATTGAATCCTTCACATTGTAAGAACCTGTCATTTCCTACTGAAAGTAAAAAAAAAAAAATCTTTAAAAACACTTACAACTGTTTCTGGCAGGTCATTATTTTAAGGATTTGCAAAAAGAAAATAACTATTTGTGTAAATCTGATTATTTGTTTGTAATAATTAGTCATTCAGACACTTAAATAAACAACTATTTATTTAACTCGTGCTAACAAATGCTTCTTAGTGTCTGTAAATGTTACGTCATAGAATTTAATTAAAAAAAAAAAAAAAAACTTAACTCATTTAAACCCATCGGCAACTATTATTACAGAACTCCTTTACTGTCATTTTCTACTCCAAAAAATATACACTGTGTTTTTCAATGACATGATAGTAGACAAATTAGACAAAGGTCAAAAAAATAAAAATTTAGATGTGCTTCCTGTCACATGACGCCATCGACTTCCTCCTGAGAACATGGTGAAAACAACCCCTTCCAAAAAAAAATAATTTAGATAAGTTATTCAGATGTTCAACCCTCACATGTACATATCAATTTAATCATTCTATACCTTAGAATAACACCCAAAAAATAATTTTGTACCCGGGATAAATATATATTTTTTTTATTTTTGGTCATACATACTTGGATTTAAAATATTATTTTGTTATAATATAATTATATGCATGAAAACTTTCTGTTGGACAAAACCACTTTGAGCTGGAGCCTTTATGAAAGCTGCTGTATAAATAAAGTTTATTATATCATAAGGCGAGGAACTGTTTACTTTCTTTGTTGGATAAAGTTAAAAGTTCTAATCCTCACGGTCATCGTATTCTCCTTCTGAGATGACCTCTTTTTCCCGACTAAAAGTTCTAATCCTCACGGTCATCGTATTCTCCTTCTGAGATGACCTCTTTTTCCCGACTTGTTTTAGGATTTTAACTGACACCACGTCTTCCAGAGTGGACATGATACGTGCACGGCGTCATGATACGACATGCAGCGCACAAGCATCTCACCTGGTCCTCTGAGCTGTTCGGGAACTTTTTTTTTTTTTTTTGCATGAAATTTTAGGCTTGGTTTGGGTTTGTTTGCATGAGAGGGACAAGGAAAGTGAATTTAATTGAGAAAACGGGACGTTCTCAATCACCCCAGCAACCTTTGAGGATACAAAACGACTCGTAGCATTCATTCATGAAGAAGTAACGTGTGAAGTAACGCTCCACCTTGGTTGGACTATAGATGTGTAGCAGCGTGTGGCTGTCAGAGAAAAGACAAAGACACAAGTAGAGCGTGTAAGTCTGGTAATTACTGAAAGAACAGAACGGACATAAACAGGAGCGGTAAAAGCAGCTGAAGCATGAGGATTATGTTTAAATACAAACAGAAGTAAAGGCCGGTTTAAGTTTGTGACGTGATGAGGAAAATAAATAAAAATACTGCAGATCAGATGCAAACTTTCAGTGTGTGTGTGTGTGTGTGTGTGTGTGTGTGTGTGTGTGTGTGTGTGTTGTAGGTGTGTGTTTATACCCCCATGGTATGTAGACATGACAGTACTGCCTCGCTCTGTCATCTCCTGGGAAAGACAGCTTTAGTATCCTCACACACCCCGAAGGCTACACACACACACACACACACACACACACACATCTACACGCACACACACACACACACACACACACACACACACACACAATCAGGGAGCTATATTTCTGCGGTGCAGTTCTCTGCTCCTTTTTGGGACATGTTATCATTGTGTGTGTGTGTGTGTGTGTGTGTGTGTGTGTGACATTATTATTGCTGCAGTAAAGTTGTGTCATTAAAAATCCTCATGCTACGCGAGGCTAATGTGATTGTGCTGTGATTCCTGCTCATGAGGATGTAAGTGGTTCTGTGTGGGACTCCTTTACGTGGCTCTTGTTATTTCCGTGTGTGTGCAACGACAGAGAAATAAACATTTTGGTGTGTTTTCACACGGAAGCCAAACGTAATGCACCGTGTTTTTATAGAAGCTGAAATTGCAAAGTGGCACAACTCCACAACGATGAGGAAAACTTGTTTCAGATTTTTTCAGCCTATTAAAAGCTGATATTAGTGGTTACTACAAAGGACTTGATACACCTGCTAGTAAATGCATGTCAATCATTTGAACAGGCAGAGTAATGGTGTTCTATGGTATGGCAGCGTTGTGGTTAAGTGTATGCACAAACACCACTGAGTATGGTCAACGTCTAGCTGAACACAAGTAAAATGGTCTGATATTAATTTTTTTTGAGATAATGAGGATGCAGGGATGATTCCAGGTATCACCAGTTAACAGGAAGTAACTGCAATTTTCTGCAGCTTTTTGTGACTTTACTGCATCTAAAACCCGTCAGTGATCCTATATGCAAATAATCTGGATTACATCACTCCCCAGGGTCGGAATTACTCATCTGATAGCTGCTCATTCAATACGATCCGCAAGAGTCGAAATGTGACACACGCACACACTCACACACACACACACACACACACACACACACCCACCACCCCGCCCTCTGCCGGGCCTGCAGTGACTCACAGCATAAGCGAGAGATGATCTACACACTCTCATCTACATGGGCAAAGGGATGCAGCTGAGTAAAATAATAAAGAAGTAAATGCACATTTTGTACTATTACGTGTGTTTGTGTGTGTGTGTGTGTGTGTGTGTGTGCATGTGGCCTACATGTGCAGGCATAGTGACCGTCCTTCCATTCCATCCTCACTCTGTCTCTCTGGTGTCAGAATAGATTTAGCAATTGGCAGAAAGAGAGAGAGAGAGATAGAGGTGTAGTGAATGTCTGCATGAGCTGTGTGACCTGTCAGTGTGTGTGTGTGTGTGTTTGAGTGTGTGACAGCATATGCATGTGTGCATACCTACATTGTATATGTGCATGCATATGCACGTGTGTGTGTGTGTGTGCATGCATATGTGCATGTGTGTGTGTGTACACGTTTGACTAGGCCGCCCTGAAGCAGCAGATTTGATCTTTGCAAAGGCTAACATCTGTCGCCTGTCATTTTAGCAAGATTGATGACAGCTACCAGAATGGATGGGTGAGGAGGAAGAGGGAGAGGAAGAGGAAGAGGGTGAGGCCATGTGTAGGACGCCAGAGATGGGAGTGGGGGGAGGAGGGGGAGGGGGGGGTTAGAGGTCGCGCTGGGGTCACACAAGAAACGGCGAGTTGGGCAACCTCGTGCATCCTGGCAGGCGTGGGGGGGGGGGCTCTACAGCGTAAACTGTGGCTATGCAGCTCTGGAAGTTTTATTGGGCTTTTATGGAGTTTTATTGGTTTTTATGAAGTTTTTATCAGACTTGCGTGCCAGATGCTCACCTCCACAGCCTTTGTTTAGTGATTTTTTCTTTTACTGGAGAGCCTCCTCCAGTTTCCTCCAGTCATATTCAGGACGTTTTAAGCTCAAAACCAGCTATTAAAAATACAGTCGAAATGAAATATCTTTTCTTCAGGACGGGGGAATAGAAAATTGACCAAACGTCAGGCAAAAAAAAAAAAAAAAAAGCATAAGCGAAACCCAATAAATTGTAACAACAGCTGTATCTACAATTGCACTGACCGGGGGAAATGTAAGTTTTTAACATTACAGAATGTAGAAAAACACAGGATACTGGAGAGGTTGAACAAGGACGCTGCTCATTTAGAGGCTGAATTGCGTAGATTTGTTTTTTTTTCGCTGTCCTTGCAAAAAAAAAAAAAGAATAAATGTTTTTACCAGCTATATTCATGTTGCTCTCAAACGTCTCTCGCTTTCCACGATAATGAGGGACGACGGTTTCCGCTCGGAGTCGCGTTGCCGAGGCTGGTTCGGGTCATTGTGATGTCACAGGGGTGCATCTGGCTGCCCGTGTTTTATGCTTTTTGTACCAAATGTGCTGTAAAAAAAAAAATATAACAGACTCTCCTCTTCCACCTCTGTCAGCATCGGAATTATTCGTTTGGACGGACGTGACGATGAATCGAATACCTCAAAAGCTCCATTAAGGCTCACATCCAAGGCCTTGAATCAACAACTATTAAATTTGGGGTGTTTTAGCACCACTTAGAACAGGAAAAAAAGCAGAAAAAGCACCTTTCAAACGCAGGGTAAATTCACTTCGCTTGCAAAATTCCAGAGAAAGTGCAAACACAGAGCAGTGGTGCCTCAGCGGATTAATCCCCACTCATTAGGAAAATGAACCGTCTCCATTTTAAACCATGTGGAATATTATCGGGAGTTAAATAAAACAATCGCAGAGGAGAGAGGAAAACTTTCGTATTTGACATATCTGATCTAAACCGTGCGACCAGGTTGGGGGGAAAAGTGAGTCCTCGAAATGACACGTTAATCGGCGTAAACTCTCTGGCATGTTATGTTAGCCACTCAGTAATAATTAAAAGTTGACACGCAGAATGTGACCGAGTGGGAGTGCAAGGAATGTAATTCAACAAATGAACGTGACACCCGCCGCACGGCGTTTGACGCTATTATGCGGCTGTCATAAGAGTACATCCCGGTGCTTTTATTCGAGTAATGAACGGCAAATTGAGAGTAATCAGAGAACGGAACGTTTGGCGCAAATTAAACGCTTTCGCCCACACAGGAAAATCACCTTTTGCGTCGTTAAGGAAGTACACATGTAATTCCAGGGCGGGTCTATAGATAGAAACTCACATGTAATTTTAAGTCAATCAACCCGTGTGGGGACGCGGTTCATCCTACAGGATGCACAGCGTCTGGGGATTAGGGTTAGGTGCAATTAAACTACCAATAATCACTATTAATGCACAGTTAACCTGCAGATTGCACTACCTGCCAATTGCAAGTTAATCACATTTTTTTTTCCAGATTTTAAACATTCCTCACTAACGTCACTGCTCACAAAATATGTTAAAAACAAACGGAACAAGCTTTAATTGCGTATATTGACCAATTAAATCTCACATTTACTGAGTATTATGAATCCTACTGAGCTGTACATGCAATAATGCACAATGCCACTACTACTTGAATAATGTAAATATGTGTACAGCAAAAGGAAGACTGTAATTCATCTTCTTATAAAAGTCGACTGCTGTCTAGTCCTTGCACTATAATGATGACTTGTCTTTATCCTAAGTGTGTCTGCATGGGGAAAAAAGCAAGAAATGTAATTTATAATTCTTTGTATGACCAGTTCATGTAAAGAAAATTGACAGTAAAGCCGCCTTGACTTGACTAGATCCTCTGTATGGAGCAAAATGACTGTAATACTTTATTTTTTTATTCCCAGCGTTTACCCCTGACACAACACAAACCGTCTGTCTATACTCTCCAACATCTACGGGGTCAGGGGGTTAACATTACGGACCATTATGCGGCCCGTGGATAAAACACTATTTACAACTTTACTTTTCAATCATCTCCGCTCTCTTTTCACTCGCCTGGCGCCGTGTCCGCGTGGACGCGACCCTGACCGCCGTACACACAGCTGGCTGGGAGAGAGAGAAAAAAAAAAAAAAGTAAAAAAGCTAATTAACTCCAGAGTGGAGATATTATCCAAACAGACAGAGAGAGGAGCTACACTTGTTTAAAGCCCAGTCAGCGCGGGTCATGCTCCATGAATTATTCAGGCCGGCCGGCGGTTCGCAGAGTGAGTTTTAAGTGGACAATGACCCCCGTGCGCACTCGTTTAGCCCGCGCCTCGGCTAACAAGGCTAAGTATTCAGCGGCTCGCCGCTATCCTCCACTAACAAGCTAATGGAATTTCAATCAAGAGGATGCACTGAATGGCTTAACATGGGGCGAGCCTTGCCCCGGCTCCCGCACACACACATATCAATATTCAATTAGGTTTGTGGGTTTTCAGCCGGCCTTGTTAAATAAGAAGTTTGTGTGCGCGGGGGAAAAGCCTGCAAAGACCAAAAAAAGGTGAGTACCAGCCAAGGGTCGATAGCTTTCAATAGAAGTCTGCAACTTTCTCTGTAATCACAACCTTGGCTCGAGTGAAAAGGAAATTTAGCAACTCGTAACGCGATGTAGAAAAATCCGGTCGGTGCCGAGCGCTGACATGGCTAAGGTGCTACAGGCAAAGATTATAAAACATAATCACCCGTTTTAAAACTCACGGACAATTGGGGGCCGCGGAAGTTTCATTCATCAGGACGAACATTGCAATGTAAAAATTAATCAGGTGTTATACATGACATTTTAAACATGATTCTTAAGTGTGAGGCGGGTCAGAGAGAGCGCACAGGAAAACACACACACACACATGCACGCATGCACACACACATCAGTTAAAGCTGCATTTAACACTGGTGATTACACAGAGGAGCAGGTTTATCACTGAGACACACACACATACTTGTATAATAAAGATGGACAGTACTCAAACACACACACACACACACACACACACTCACTGATAGTTGCCCCCAACAAATGAGACCAACTCTTTCTTTTTTTTTTTTTTTAAGTATGCACCTACCTAAAGTTGAAAAGCTAATCTCTGGTTATTATAATAAAGGTAAGACACATGCAGAGATGCCTTGATTTCCTAACAAAGATCACTCATTTAGGAACAAGATTAACATTAAGTGCATGTGTGTGTGTAAGCTTGCTCTTCATAGCAAAGGTTCTTTTGAGACATTCACACCTTGATTCATTCATGTGTGACTCACAGTGTGACCATCGGATGGGAAAATCATTCTTTTCTGGCAGTTATTGAAACTTCTATGTAGTAGAACATAGATTATTATATCCTATATTATGTTATAGTGTATATATTTTATTTATTTAGCTATTTATATATATATATATTATTTAAATCCCATTTTATGTATTTATATATTTTATCTTTTCTTGCATTTCTCTGCTGTTGCTAATGCAATTTCCCCACTGTGGGACAAATATTATTATTATTATTATTTTGAATTTAATTCCCTATGACTGAGAAAACTGGGGAATGGGTCGGTTCCACGTAACTCTGAAAGGGAAAACTACACACACCATAATGCATTGTCTGTCACATGACCTATATCCGTCCAATCAGCATCTAATCCACTACTGGTGGTGTGTCCACATTATACAGACCATTGATTACAGAGCCAATATTAGCAATTAATTCACTAACTAACGAAACTCCAACATTATATTTTATATATAGGTTTGTTATATAGGGAGAAACCAGCGGATTGTGTACAGTAGCAGTGTGTGTGTGTGTGTGTGTGTGTGTGTAGACTGGAGATGTGACTTTACTTTTTCTTTCGTAAGCTGTTATGTCAGAGTCCACAGAACTATATTTATCGTCATGGATCCGTACAGTTGCTGCTCTGACATTATGTTATGAAGCTGTTTCACACACAAACAGCAGGACATTTAACCCTGGACTTTCTTCTAAATATCTTAGTTTAGTTTTTGCTTTTCCCACATTTTGCCCTTTCCTTGTAGGCACGGCTACAGATTCACGTGAGCGGAACGCTTGTGTTTCACTTTACATTTTTCAAATTCGCATAGATAGAGATAAAGCTGAAAAAATTGGCAAATCCTCCTTTTTAAACAAAGATACGTTATCAGGCGTCTCGGCGTGAACGTTGTTGTGATCATCATGCAAAAAACAACACACACACACACACACACACACACACACAATCACGCCGCATTCATCTCCCAACTGTCGCGGTGCCTTAATTTCAGAGTTCATCGAATGTCAAATGAAAAAGTCCTTGTAGCATTGCATTGTGGGAGAACGTCAATTCCGTCTTATGTGCCAAACTAGTTGATGCGTTCAATTGAACATCTAAAAAAAAAAAAAAAAAAGTGGGAGAGGGACAAAGAGAGAGCGAGCCTTTCTCCAATTGGCTATGAGAAAACAAAAGCCCACTCAACCTTGTTGATAGAAATTGCACTTGAGAGCGGAGCTGGCGAGCGCTACAGTAAATACGGATTAATTTGAATTCCTAATGAATAGGCGCCGAGTCTGAGCGAAAGGGAAAAGGTATCGGAGGAATGCGGCGTGTATTCTTCGCAGAGTTAAAAAAAACAAAAACAAACGGAGGAATAAAGGAGGGTGAAGAGGGGAATAATTAATTGGTTTGCCAAAATGAAGTGTGCATTCAGACTGAAGGGTACGAGGCCCGCACACACACACACACACACACACACACACACACACACGCTTCAGAAGGACGACGCAACGGGACAAAAGTTAAGCTGGAATCAAAGTCCAAGGTCCGTGAGGTTTGTTTAAAAATGCCCCGCCAGCGGCGTCACAAAAAAAAAACAAAACATTTTTGCTAAATACTTCCTGCAAGATCTCAGCTAGCTAAGAAGCAGAACTCGTTCTACTAGGTCCAACGAAATTAATTCATCCAAACAGACAAGCCAGTTCCATCTTTGTTTCAGAGATACACACATTTTTGGGGGGGGGGCTGTCAACATAATATATAACATGTTGTATGTTGGCGTGACCTTACATTATTGAGGTCAAATAACCCACATAGACAGGCATTAAGGTTAAAAATTCAATTTATTTATCCATAACATGATTTTTGCAGCAAATTATACCCATTTTGGATATGTGAGGTATTTGGAATGCAAACTAATGAGACAGATATTATATTATATAATAATATAATATATCTCATATTATTATATGAGATATATATTATAGTCATATTAAGACACAATGAGAAATTACTAACACAATAGTATTTTATCTGAAGTAGTGCAGTGCCGCTAGACAAGTGGAAGCTTAAGTAAATTTGTCATGTTTGGCCAAATGAGGTGTTAGAATATATAGTTTTTAGGTAAGACATGGACATACATTGAGATAAAGGGAGATGTGTAAATACGGTTATGGTAATTAAAGGGCTTCAATTTATGTTAAAAGAGAAGAGGTCAATCTGCATATTAGATTTTAAGTCATGTTACTGTGATGTGTTTATAGCCCACATTCTGTTCTGTTAGGTGATAGCGCTGGGATTTCCTGAGGGTCTGTGAACGCGTTGACTGTGTTAGCATGATTAAACCAGCTAACGTCTTAGCATGTGATTTTTGAGAGATATGAACATACTTTTATTAAATTGGCTGCACGATCAGTGGAGGAAGAAACGGGACAAGGGAGCTTTGAATTGTGATGAAAGCGCTGGGAAGCAACATGAGGAGGAGCCTTGATATGGAGCTTTACACTGGAACCATAGTGCTGTGATAGGTAGTTTATGGGATTTCAAATGTTTTTTGTGTAAAATGTTTTCTGCATAGATGCTTCTATTATACAATACTCAGATAAGACATTCAGCAAATGAAGCTCAAACCAGGACTCAAACCGGGCTCTGCTGCTTGAGAGTAAGGCTGAAAACGGCAAGAACTCCGATGAGACTTTTAATGATAGAACCAGTGTTTTGAATATAAATCACCCCCCCGGAAAAGTTGAAGTTGATCTGATAAATAGTCAGAGATGCAGGAACAACAGATGAACAGACTCTCCTTGCTTTATCGATCTACGTGGGAAAACTTATGGGCTTTAGTGTATTGTTGGCGGCCATCTTGTATTTCTTCTAAACAAAGGCTGATCTGCCTCGTCTCTGGATGAATCTATAGCCAAAGCAGACATTTGTGTCAGATCTTGCAGTACAAACACATTGTTTTCGTCCCTCACCGCCCTCTATTAAACTCTAACACGTCATGTGACTGGGAGACAAGAGTAAAAATACGCAGCAAAGACAGGCGAACACGTGTGAGTCTTCTTGTCCGGGTCTTTATCGTTTGACGTGACGTTGTGGGGGGAGAAACCCGTTTTCGCCGTAGCGTTTGTATCTCGTTGTGCGACGGTCGCTTTTTCTCGACATGACATCTTCTTTTTTTTTTTTTTTTTGCATCCGAACGGCCGAGACAAAGGCGGAACACGACGTGTCTGCTCCGCCTGTCTCCCGGGAAAAAAAGAAAGAAAGAAAGAGAGGAGGGAGAAAGAGAAGGGATAAGGGAGAAACATTATGCAAATGGCTTTTATAAGTCGAGTCGGGCATGTTGTCGTGACACTGTCTATATTTAAAACAGGTCACCTTAACCCCACCCCCGCTGTCTCAATGACAGACACCGAGTGAGGCTGCGCTGACATCTGGATGTTGCACAATTGCTGCGACACACACACACACACACACACACACACACTCACGTACGGACACCAACACAAAATCAGAGGCGTTGCTGGATCTAATTTACATATTCAAACACACACACAATGCACATGCTCCACACACACACACACACACACACACACACACACGCACGCACGCAGCATGACAATGGCTGTGATATATGTATATATGTAAAAGCGGCCGGCCCGCTCTCGGCAGGCCAGGACCCAATCATTCCAGCGCAGCGAGCAGAGCGACAACCAGTCAGCCGCTCAGCCCGGCGACAGAGGTGACAGGAGAGAATACCTGACCCCGACGCCTTCACACACACACACACACACACACACACACACACACGCGCCGCCCTCTGCATTCCCTCACTCCTCCATATTCAACGGCGGCGGCACGCGTGCATGCATGCATACGAGCCCCAATTTTTATGGGGCCATCGAGTGGCCGTGAAGAATGGCTGCCGCTTACTCACCCCCCACCCCCTCCACCCCCACCCCCCCCACCCCTCCTCCAAGCCCTCGGGCTGTCCTTTTTTAATAGAGACGAGATGGCACTGACCAGCGCTCCCTCTGCATCCCTCCTTCCTTCCTTCCTTCTTTCCCAAACCTCTATTTCAATCATTTCATCACTTCATTTGCTCCTTTCTCCCCCCCCCCCCACACATCCCCCATTCTCTCTCTCTCTCTGTTGCCTTGACCCAGTTACCAGTGAAGTAGAGTGACACTTCTCCCCTGGCCAGAGCGGGACCCCCCTCATATCTCGCTGCCATTACCCCCAACATATTGGCATCTCTCTCTCTCTCTTTATTTTCCTATCGCTCCCCCTCTCTCTCTCTCTCTCTCTCTTCACTGTCCATAAAATATGCCTCGGCGTTATCTCTCCCCCCACGCAGGAGAATAATGAAAGGCAGTGGCATGACAGATTGGACATAGATGAGATTGCCGCTGTGACTATATGCACGGCTCGCCTCGGCCCCAGCTTTGCATCTGAAATGGAAAAAGGGTGGCGGGCGCGCGTGTGTGTGTGTGTGTGTGTGGGAGGTGGGAGGAGAGAGAGGGGGGGTGGGGGGTGCGGTATGTTGGGTGCAAGGGGTGACAGTAGGCTTGAGGGGCAGCGGTGTGGGAGGGGAGGGTGGCAGCGTGTGAGGAGAGAAAAAAAAATAAGGGGGGATGGATGGTTTGTGTGGGTGATGGGTTTGACGTTAAAAAGGGGGAGGGGGAGGCCGATTCCACGCTGTGCATGTGTGTGTGTGTGTGTGTGTTCGTGTGTGTGTGAATCCAAAAAAAAACTGACCGTCTGACTGAGCCTTAAAATTGACATCCCCAACGCGTTGTACGGCCGCTGTGAAATCAACTGGCAGCTGTAACGGGGGTTGAGATGAGGCAGATTACAGCTGGCGATGCCGGGAGCGCGGGGGCTGAGCGCGCTGCCAAGATGGCCGCCCCGCTCGCCACCGCTTCAGCAGCAGCAGCAGGACGGGCACGGCGGCGGCGTGCAGCGGCACGGTGCCAGCAGGCAACATGTAGGCACCTGTTACCGCTACAGCCGGACATCATGCTTAGCCGCGGTGCCAGCAACTGCTGCTACAGCGGGGGGTTAACAGGGCCGGGGAGGGGGGGGCAGCCTCATGCTGCACTGCTGAACTGCTGCTGCTGCAACTACCTACTGGACTCAATGCCATGTGGAAGCAATGTGCTTGTTTATTGGAGAGGTAGTTTTAACAAATACAGTTTTATTTGTTGGGACCCTCACGTCAGATTATAGTATTTCACATTAAAAAGGTCATACTGATCATCATATTCATCATCATCATCATACTAATATCATCAATTCAATTCAATTTTATTCGCATAGCCCAGAATCACAAATTACAGATTTGACCCAATAGGGCAAACACAACATCCCCTGTCCTTATACAGAGGTAATACTCCCTTAAAAAACCCTTTAAGGGGGAAAAAAAAAGTTCAATATGTGTAACTTCATCTTAAATTGTGGAGTTATTTATTGATTTTCTCATTTTAACCTAATTAGTTCTTTTAGTTTTTAATAAGTAGGCCTGAGGTTATGGTTTTGGGGATAAAATTTGGTCTTTTTCTATACATGCTTATTCCTCACTAGGGATACACACACACACACATGCACGCACACACACACAGATCATGAAACGCACATTGCGCTATTACAAGTACACACACACACACACACATCATGAAATGCCATTTTAAGTACATGCGAACACATACACAGATAGCATACACACATACAGCTTCACACAATTAAACACACACACACACACACACACACACACACACACACACACTCCCAGCTCAGGGACCTTTGACCCTTGGTAAACACATATATATATAAATATATATATTTTATGTTAGTTAACTAATCACTTTTACAATAATCACTTCAGTAGTGGATTTGATGATGGAAATTAGACCCTTGGTGGTCGTAATAATTTACATTCAGTGTAACCGAGTAGATTTTAACCGAATCGTCCAGATGTGTCAGCAGTCAGCGAACGCCTTCAACGGTCATCTTCTTCTGCTGCTCCAACTTCAGACCGTCCAGCGCCACCTGATGACCAGGATGTCAGGAAATGACGGATAACTACGACGTCTGAACTACGTCACTGTGCCGGGTCAGCAGGTGTAACACGCTCCGATTTTCTCTTTTTCCATTTACTGAATCATCACAGCTGGTTCGGCTGTGCTCTGCTGTGTGTGTGTGTTTGTGTGTGTGTTCTTTTTTAATATTATATTATTATTTCTGTAAAACTACCGGTAAAGCTCAACATTTCTCTGCCTTGAAAAGCTCTGAGCTGCTGAAAGAGCTTCTAACGTGAAGTGATTACTGACAGAGCGCAGCGTCGCAGCGTCACGGTGTGCGTGGCCTTCGTCTGCTCGTTCTGTTTATTACGGAATTCCATTTGCTTATCTGCGCGATTTCCTTCAAAACACGTGTACAATCCAGTTAGACTTATCACGACCACAGATGGCCTAAAACTCACCATCATTTCCACTTTTAC
Source organism: Eupleurogrammus muticus (assembly GCA_036785175.1). Lineage (NCBI taxonomy): Eukaryota > Metazoa > Chordata > Actinopteri > Scombriformes > Trichiuridae > Eupleurogrammus > Eupleurogrammus muticus. The sequence continues at coordinate 1,358,718 of JAYKQN010000030.1, read as the reverse complement.
TCAACTGATTATCAAAAATAATCATCAATAATCATTAAAACAAGCATTTATCATCATCATAATCGTGTAATAATCATTAATAGTGATTATACTGGGTTAATAAATGACTACAACTACTAGGAGGTAAAATGTGTGTTTTAGCTCTTCAAATATGATGCTTTGCTGCTTTAAAATACAATATCTGATTTAACAAGACAAGCAAACCTCTTTTTTTTCCCATTAAAGTGACCTGAGGTGAGTTGAACATGTTAATTGCTGTTTGCGTCTATGGTATTGCAAATAGAAATCCGATTTTTGGTCTCCTTGTGTTTCAGTGTTGAGTCACATCCTTTTCACCGCTAAAAATACATCCACAGCGCAGCAGAAGGACAAAAGTTATCCCTTCAAAAGACGCAGAGCTGGAGAGAGGTGGAAGGAGGAGGAGGAGGAGGAGGAGGAGGAAGAGGAGGAGGGGGGGGTTAACGCGGTGGGTTTTTTGGCACCGCGACTCGAGCTGTGTTGAGGCTAAGCTGAAAACGACGCTGACATGACCCAGAGTGAAGCAGGTAAACAGGCCCAACCTGCTTCGCCTGGGGTGACCATCTGGCCCTGTCTCATAGCGAACCAGCCCGCAGGACCCACACACACACACACACACACACACACACACACACACACCGGGCCGGCGTACCTGGTGTCCCCCCCCCCTTCTCTACGATCACCTCTGTTTTTTGTTTTTCGTCTCTCAGAAGCTGACACGCTTTGGCTGCGAGCGACGGGCGGCATCAGGTAGGGGAACAAGCAAAAAACAGGTATGTACACACACACACACACACGCTCCTCCGTGTGTGTGTGTGTGTGTGTGTGTGTGTCGGCTCAAAACGGAAAACATATGGTGATCGGGCACAGTGTTGTAGTCCTTAAGTGGTGCTAAGTTGACCCGAGGCAAGAAGAAGACAGAGGAGGAGGGAGTCATCGGCAGAACTGGTGCAAATTATTGATGCGGCGTTGCAGATACCTGCTGGCACCACACACACACACACACACACACACACACACACATGCGCGTGCGAACAAGCTTCCACGACAAACTTTGTTCCTCTACAACCGTCAAGTCTTGATTCAAAACAACCCAGCGCCCTTCCACCCATGTCTGCTCCTCCTCCCAAATAAAAAAAAAAGATAATTAAAATTTATTCGCTGCCATCAGCGACTTGTTCCTTATGCAGAAACAAAAGGAGGCGCTGCTTTCCTGAAGGGGAGCAGAAGAAAGACTCCTCTGCCGTTACGTCTCTGGCCTTTGCCAGGGACAGTTTGTATTGTGATGTTTCGCACGAGATTAAAATGTTCATAAAAAAAAGTGAAGGGAGCAGAGTTCCAGCAACGGTGCGAGCTGAGGAGGGTAATGAATATGAGTAATCAAATTCGCTATCTCCTCCTTTTTTTATTGAAAATCCTCTTTTTTTTAGTTAATTAGAGCCTATTACTATTCTAATTGGCCGAGGCTTCCACGTCCAGTTCAGCCGCGTCATTACAGAGCGATTAAAGAAGAGCCACCGAGATGGAGGAACAGAGGAAGCATAATCAACCAATCAATTAGGATCTTTGAGCAAAATGAGCTTTGCTACATTATCACGTTTGATCTTATGTCCTTGATTTGGCTGCCGCATGGAATTTTTTTTTTTTTCTCTCAAACGGATACGTCAGCCAAATCATTCAGGATTCTTCCACAGCCACAGACAGGAAGTTTAAGTCATTTCACCTCAAGGAATTAAAAACATGCATCATTTTGTATTTAAAGGTGCATTTCACTCCGATATGTGTAGATAGATGCACCGTTCACATTTGTAAGGTGAATAAAAATGTTAATTTATATAGTTATATCAACATTCACCTATTTTTTTACACAAATTTATCAAAGGAAAATCAGAAAAGTCAGTGGGTATTTGTTAAAAGCAGCAGCCTGAAGGTCGGAGGAACCTGTGCTGAGGCCTGTTTCTTGTAATTCACACACAGTATTATAATATTCAGAAGCTTATCTACAAAACATTACAGCGGTTAAAAGTATCATGCACTCAAGTACTGCACTTATTTTATACATATTTATACATATCGACAGTTTTAGTATAATCTCAGTATAAAAGTAGAAGATTTGCTGCCTCAGCTGCAGCATTTTAACATAGTTTACACGTCCAGACAATAGTATTATGATATATTAATCATATGCAGCATTCTAAAATATAAATATATATAAATGTATGGTGATAAATAGTAGTTCTCCTGATTTTACTTGATTCCTAATAATTTTTTCCTTTGTTTTACTGGTTACTTTGCATACTTGCATATTAGTTCTATTTGTTTTTATGTACCTGGGACCTGGGTATAGAAGTTAAAGTAAAGTATCCGATTATAAATTTAACATAACATGAACATAAATCTCACTGTAGTCACTTTACACTACACACACACCCTGCACCTTAAGTCTGCATTAGCTATGTATGTGTACATGTGTGTATGTGCATGGATATATGCAAATATGTAAATATGTGTGTACGTGCATGTATGTAGGTATGTATATATTTGCTTATGCATACTTTTTTCTTGCTATTTATTAGTATTTTTTCTCCATTCTATGTCCATAATGCATACTGTGTATGCTGATCAACAAATTCTATGAATTTTCTACATAGTGTTGTGTATTTTTTTTTATAGCTTTTATTTCCTTTAGCTTTTATTTTCATTTTCTGTACTCTGTACTCTCTCAAACCTGTGCTTAGCTGCAGTAACAAGCACATATCCCAAAAAAGTCCTATCTTATCTTATCTTATATATATATATATATATATAAAAGGCAATTATCAGAACTTTTAATACGAAAAAAGTTCAGTAAGTCAGTCCAAGCCATGAGTCTGTAGCATTTGGGGCCTTTGAGGACAAACCAGTTGTAGAAACTGGAATTGTAACTAGTTTTATGGGTTGACGTTGACCTGATGTGAATATGATGTCATTGTGCAGCGTGTGACTGTAAAACCTGTGTTTTCATGCAGCGACTGTCCACTAACTCCACGTTGTCTCCCCCCTCGACTGTGGACAGAGCGGATATTATCCAGTGAAGGTGATGAATCACTAGATGTAGGTCAGTAAAGTATTAAAAACGAGGGTGGGGGGGGGGGGTCAACGTCCACTTGATATCTGCTCCAGGCCGCCAGTGATAAAACCCCACAAGGTCAAACCTGGGACTGGGGCGAGTTTCTGCGCCTCTTCATGCACATTTGGAAGGAGATTGGAGGATCTGATAGAATTGAAAACACAGGGACCACGGGGCAGGGAATTATAATGATTTAAGCAATACGTTTTTAGCGTGGTGAAATTACAGCGGCGGCGGCTGCAGAATCTGTAATTATCCTTTGAATTCAATAAAAAAAAATAAAAAAAGGAGGAAGAACAAAGAGCAAGGGGAAAACAGTTCACTGGCTGTACACAGGTACAGGATAACACAAAAGATAATAGCTTCTTCTTCTCCTTCTTTTTTTCCCGTTCTTCTCCTACCTGAAGAGCAGCTTCACAGGGGTGCCGCGGCGTTCCGAGGCAGGATCGATAACGCTATCAAAGGGCAGAATCTCCCCCCTAATGAAAGGAAAAGAAAATACTGCGGGCTACAGGCAGCCCAGGACCACGAGAGATCTGTGTATCTACACGCCCCAGACTAAATATGAAATCAATTCATTACAGCCTTTATTTCTCTCTGCAAACACACTTACCTGCTACACCTCCTTTTTGTTTCCCTTTCTTTCTCTTTCTTTCCCCATTGACGGGGAGAGACGAGCGGTGGACCCTTTTTTTTTCCTAGCAGCACAAATAGATTAAATTGCAGAGGAGATTATAATTTATCATTTCTTTATTAAAAAGTAATGCGGGCGAATTAACTTTGAATTAAATTCTATTTGCATGGCATTAGTGGAATCATCTGTGTAAATGGCTTAAAATCCCAAATGGGACATTGTTCCCTCCAACAGTATAATTGTAGAGGAAGAACTTTTTTTTTTTTTTTTTTTTTATTTCTCCCCCTCTTTATCGAGGAAATTATAAGAGACCAGAAATTAATCTGAAACTATTGGAACAGCGTGAGAGGTGAGACTTTAATCATGCCCCCTAAAGTTATTACTGCCTTATACTTTTTTTCAGGAATATGCAGAGATTTGATTCATAGCAACTAATCGTATGAAATACACAAAATAAAGCACTATGGCATTTCATGATTTCTTCTAGACTATTATACTTATAGGGAGTAATAAACAGGCGTCTTCTCCAATATGTGTGTATCAGCATTTCACATCATCAGGATGTGGCAGAGACCTGCAGAATGTATTTTCACCCAGCACTGCAGCTTTCCTGATGAACGGAATAATCGATTTATCAATAGAACATTTACATGTGTGCGATTTTATGCTTCAATTTAGTGAAAACACCTACAATGTTGGCAGTATCAACTATATGCTATAAACTATTTAATATTTAATACAGTGAGTCAGTGACAAATAACCGTTGGCAAGATGAGGATTTTCAAAATAAAGTTTTGACATTTTAAAAATGTACATTTTGTGTACATTTATTTTTTTGTTTTACATGAAAAAACTGAGAAGGAATGATCAATTTTAAATGTTTAGTCCACCTAGAATATATATATTTATGACAAATTAATGGCCTTTATGTGTCCAGTATCTGTGTATTATAACCATGTTCTATATGAATAATTCTGTTTATGCTTTGGTCTTTTTTTAAAACAGGAAATGCAAAAAAAAAAGATGAATTTTCTGGTTTAAATGTGAATATTTTCTGTTTTCTATGACAGTAAACTGAATGCATCAGGTTGCATTTTAGTCTCATAAGGCAACCAGCAGATTAATTCATTAATTACACGCAGTTAAGGAGAACGAAGTTGGCGAGAAGTATCAGGACCAGCAGCTGGTCGACAGGCCGCCTGAAGATGCGTCTAAAACGCGTCCAGCGGACGTTTAAACCGTGACGATGACGTGCTGGTTCTAATCAGAACAAAACGGCGTTCCTGTGTGAGCGTGTGTGTGTGAGGCCTACAGTCACTTCACACTAAACACACACAGCTGTGTGGCAGGTATTTGTATAAGTAGTTATAAAAAGTAATAAGTACTACATAGTCAATTATAGACTCAAAATGAACAAGTTTTTCCTCTAAAATCGTGTTACCATTTAAACCCAAAATCAACTATATTTGCCAAATGTTGTTTCTCATAATAAAGATTTACAACTGCTTCCTGTCACATGACATCATTGACTTCCTCACAAGAACATGGTGAAAGCAAACCTATTTGTACCATGTACCATATATATCTTTTGAATCTTTCAAATCTCTAGAATAAAGTATTATTTCTTAATTTTATTACTACTGAACTATAGTTGTCAGTCATCAGAATGTGTACAAAACAGAACATATAGGTGCTTAATATGTTGTTAGTGAGTTAACTGATATAAGCAGATGCATCACAACTTAAATAAAGGACCTAAATGGATGGAATATATGGAATAAATGGATTAAATTGAGCAGGAAAAAAGGAAAATCATCATTATATGATGATACTCAACACAACACGGCTGCTCAGATTCTCTATATATAGAATATATATAAATATATATATGTATAAAATTGGTTTAAATGTGTGTGTGAGAGAGAAAAGAGAAAGAGACACCAAGAAGAGAGAAAGAGGCCCACATTGATGAGCAATTTGATTGGCACATGACTCTTGGGACGTACCAAATGAGGCAGGACCCGGGGGACGGAGCGGGATCTGATTAGCCGGGCACGGTGAAAATGGAGTGTATCACGGCTAATTCAAGACAGAGCAACGAGAGATTGAAAAATCGGCCCGAGCCGCGCACTGCTCATTGCAGTTTTTATTGAAATTCAATACGTCTCAGCAAATGTCTCCTTGCCTCTCTGGCTCACTTTGTTTTTACAGTGGACAAGTCGCACACACACACACACACACACACACACACAGATCATGAAACGCACATTTGTGCTATTACCAGTACACACACACACACACACATCATGAAACGCACACATACCATTTTAAGTACATGCAAACACATACACAGATAGCACACACACATACAGCTTCACTCACTTAACACACACACACACACACACACACACACACACACACACACACACACACGCACACACACACACACACACACACACACGCACGCACACACACACACACACACACGGGGCTTATTTCTCTCAGAGTGGAGTATGTTTTCAGTTCAATCATCACTCTTTGATACTGAGCCGTTTTGCACACGCTCAAGGGCATGTACTGGAGATGTGGCGAAAGAGCGGGGAAACACACACACACACATGCATGCATATACACACACATACACACATGCATACACACACACACACACCCTCAGACATACATACATAGACCAACGAGGTTCCAACCGATGACCGCGGTCAGGCTGCAGCAGCATCTCACGTTTTTGGGGTTTTATTGCTTTGCTTTTTGGTGAAATGTGAAGGTAGAGATGTAAACTAGTAGAGGAACATTAAGAAACGTCTCAGATTGTTCTGTAAACTTCTGTTTCAAAGCTGGGAATGAACATTGTGATCACTTCAAAAAAGTGTAAAATGTCATGCTTTTACAAAAAAAACAGAGAAAGATGAGATTTGAGAAGCTGGAAACAGAGAATTTGGACATTTTTTACCTTAATAAATTAAATCTATTATCAAAATAGTTGGTTAATAATGTAAAACGCATAAAGAGTGGAACATTTTTAAGTCCTTATTTCTTGTAATTTTCCGGATTGTGGTTCAGATGCAACGAAACCACAACTTTTACCAATATCCACATCAGGGCTACAGCTAATGACGTGAGTTTGATAGTTGATCGATCTATTAATCACTGAAACGATTAATTGATTGGTTGTTTGGTCCATAAAAAGGTGTGAGGATGAAGATTTAACCCCAATTTTGTTTTTGTCCAGACCAACAGTCCAAAACACAAAGATCATCAGTTTACTGTTATAGAAGAATAAAGAAACCAGGAAATAATCAGAATTTAGACATTTTCTTCTTTAAAAAAAGACTTAAATCCATGAAACAATTACTAGATAGTTGTCGGTAAATGTAATAGTGAGAAATTAATGATTAATGATTCTGTATGTGAACACTGTTATATTGGTGAATGCTTATTTTTTTTTTATTTTCATCTTGAAGAGTTCCAGGAGGCACCATACTTATAATTTCAAAATAAAAGCATTTCAGAGGAACCCTTTCATTGAGTTAAAACATTTCTACCTCTCACTGAGCGACTATCGACAGAAAGGTTCATACTGATTTAGCACTCAGATTCTGACATATTAATTCTCTTAATGAATGTTGAGAGAACTACAGACACTGTAATCTGTCGACAGTCACACTGATGACAGCTTTACCACTTTATTAAATAATCAGCGTGTGCAGCTCCTGTGATGGAAATCTGCCTCTTTGTATAAGTTATGTAGGTAAAAAATCTGAATTTGTGATGCATTCCACATGGATTCTGGATGCTGCACCAGGCCCCATAGGAAGAAACATACAATAACCATGGCCTACACATGTAAAAAAAGCTTTTTATGAGATTCATTCATTCATAAATTCACTTTTAGCAGCTACATATGTAAATAAAGTCATTTTTATTAGAATCAAATGAGGTGAGTGGCTGCTTCGTCAGGGTCATAGTTCACTGGGTCCTGATTCCTGCATCTACACGGCCTCCTTCTCTTGACTGAAACTTCCCACGAGGAGACGTGAGTGAGTCTGAGACAATGTGCTTTCACGTGCACGCACACACACACACACACACACACACACACACACGCACACACACACTCGCCAAGATGCCACCTCCGTCTAATGCCTCTTTCACACCAAAAGCAAAATCTATTTTTAATAACTTTCTCCATATAGAGAAACTTATTTTTTTGGTCTTAACTCTCCATCCAGTCTTTTGTGTTTTATTCCGCCCCCCCCCCCCCCCCCCCTCCTTTGTCATCCCTCGCTCCTTCCTCTCTCTTGCACCCACGCCTTCACACACTTCCTCTTATCTCCATCTGTTCTGGAATACTAACACATACTGTATATACTATATATACACACACACTCAAGCATATGGGCGAGTGCATGCAAAGTCGCACTCATACACACTCACACACACTCACACACACAACACACCTACCCCTAGTGTCTTGTCCTCCCTCTCTCCTCGCCTCTTCCCTTTCATTCCCCTCCTCTCCCTGCATTTGCTTGGAAATGTTTGAACTCTGCGGCTCGCTAAGATGTTGCTGAAACAGAATATGAATTAGTCCCTCTCTCTCTCTCTCTCTCTCTCTTTCTCTCAATCTTGCCCCCCCCATCTGTCCTAATGCTGCTGCTGCTTATGCCTAAGACACCCTGCCCCCCCCCCCCTCCACCAGCCCCTCCCCATGCATAAATAATAAAACAATACAAAAGGAGAGGAGGCCCGCTGTCGAGGCACACATGAAAGAAACGCTGAACTCAGAGTCGGAATGACAGGATTCAAAACTTCCTCAGAGAGAGCGGGTGTGTGTGTGTGTGTTTGTGTGTGTGTGTGTGTGTGTGTGTGTGTGTGTGTGTGTGTGTGTGTGTGTGTGTAGTGGGGGGGTACATGTTTATGTATGTAGAGTGCATCCGTGCACTGCAGGATTCTTCTCTGGAAACCTTCACCGGCGTCATATTGGAACGTGTTTCTGCCTCATCTGGCACTTTTCACAACAGATTTACACAAATAATAATTACTCACGCTGCACAGACTTTAAAGGAGTGAGAGCCTGGTTAGAATCTACAGTGTCTTCCTCTTTATTACATAAATATATATACATAGAGTCTCACTCATGCAAAAAAAAAAGCATAATTGCCAGTTGATTGATGTGTTCTCTGAAATTTGGGTCGTGCATTGATGAGATCCAGGCTAGTCTGAATCCACATGTACAGGGACAGGTTGGAGGACAGAGTCTGGAATTTAGAGGTGATTTTCCAGGTCACGTGACCTTTTCTGTCTATATGAGGACTGGTCTCATACTGGTGGGGGTCCAGACTAAAACCTTAGTGCTGCATCCTATTCAGCTTTATAGTTAGATTTATAATTGTTCCTTATTTCTCAGCCACACACATCTTCAGTGTGTGTTAAGTACTGCAGTCGTATATAATCTCACACATTACTACTCTGTGATATGTACAGTAATAACATATTACTTCCATCTTGTTTCCAGCAGGGCTGCGCTGCTCCAGGTGAGATAGTCAAATGCCGAGCGGACTTCCGATCTTTTAAAACCCTGATAGATCCCGATGGATTATTCATGTCTGGCTATCACAAGCTTAAATGTTTATGATAAGTGGATGATTTATATAGCGGCTCATATAGAGGATCCAAACTGTAGTTATAAACAGAACTAAACTCGTAGCTTCTACCAGCTTTTTATCATTTAGGCCCAACTTTGAATGCACCTTTAACACACACCCTCTTATCTTACCATCTGAACAAATAAGGCTCCACATTGGTCATAAAAACACAGATTGAGAAGTTTTCTCCTCTTTTTTTGCTGACTTGCAGCCCATCATCCCCCTCTCTCTCTCTTTAAGTCTGCATATGTATTAAGAGGGATTTTGTTGTCCCCAGACACCAATTTGCATAAAGTGCACGCCATCATCGCTTCACGAGAGGCAAATTATTTCCCTGGCAACATCACACTTTCTCCTTCTTTTATTATTTATTAATTTATTTTTTTTAACGCGGTGCAAGCTGGGGCTTGTTAGGACCGTTTAGCCAGATATGCTAAATATGGCGTCCCTCCTCCTTGAAGTACGTTCATCAATGGACGGGGACGGGGGGGACGGGGGGGGGCTCAGAACAACTTGAATTAAATCAAGGACTCGGCCAATCGTTGAGTAATTTTACTAACAGCAGTAGCTGCTACAGGAGTGTGTGTGTGTGTGTGTGTGTGTGTGTGTGTATATGTATATTAAAATGTTAAAATGAAATGAAGTTAATTGCAGTTAATTGATTAGTTGTTTCTTTTCTTTTCCCTTTTTTTCAGACCAGCAGTCCACGACCCAAATATCATCAGTTTATCATTATAGAAGACAAATAAAAAACAGAAAATAACCTGATTATATTGTTTAATTTTATTATTTTGATTAGAACAGCTGCAGATTGATGCAACAGGTGCAGCTCCAGTGAGGGGGGGGTGAAATTTGTACAATTCTGATTAGTAAACTGCTTTTAATGCAGGTAGATAAGTTCACCAGCTGCTTAAAATCACCCAGATATTGTTCAGTGATTCATATTTTGTATTGGAGTTGCAACAGTGGACTGGCAGTGTGTTCGTCTACATTCAGGTGTTGGATATTTGCTTCTGTTCAGAGGTAAATTCAAAGGGTCCTGGGATGTGAGACCGGGACTGGAACCCGACAGGGGTCAAGATCGAATCATGTTTAGTGAATTAAACACACACACACACACTCAGAAATACTCAGTAGGCCAACAAGTCTGCAGGTGAAACTAGTCAATAGATTCAACAAGGTGCTGGAAGCATTCCTCAGAGAGTTTGCTCCATATTGACATGATGGCATCACAGATTTGTTGCTGCACATCCATGATGAGAATCTCCCGTTCCACCACATCCCATAATGCTCTATTGGATTGAGATCTGGTGACTGTGGAGGCCATTTGAGTACAGTGAACTCATTGTCATGTTCAAGAAACCAGTCTGAGATGATTCCAGCTTTATGACATGGTGCATTACCCTGCTGAAAGTAGCCATCAGAAGTTGGGTACATTGTGGTCATAAAGGGATGGACATGGTCAGCAACAATACTCAGGTAGGCTGTAGCGTTGCAACGATGCTCAATTGGTATCAAGGGGCCCAAAGAGTGCCAAGAAAATATTCCCCACACCATTACACCACCACCAGCCTGAACCGTTGATACAAGGCAGGATGGATCCATGCTTTCATGTTGTTGACACCAAATTCTGACCCTACCATCCGAATGTCGCAGCACAAATCGAGACTCATCAGACCAGGCAGCGTTTTTCCAATCTTCTATTGTCCAATTTTTGATGAGCTTGTGCAAATTGTAGCCTCAGTTTCCTGTTCTTAGCTGAAAGGAGTGGCACCCAGCGTGGTCTTCTGCTGCTGTAGCCCAGACTCATGCCTAAATGCATGAGTTGCCGCCATGTGATTGGCTGATTAGAAATTAAGTGTTAACGAGCAGTTGGACAGGTGTACCTAATAAAGTGGCCGGTGAGTGTGTATATATATATATATATATATATATATATACATATATATATATATATATATATATATATAGTTATGGTGTCTATACTGGATGTATTTTTACTGCATGTTTGGATAAATCTGTGTCTTTCGACTTCTCGTATTTTCCCACTTTAATTACACTTTTTAATTAATTCCTCTCATGTCTCCTTGTGTTCATTTTGATTGTAGAAGCATCTAAATCAGATAGCGGTGAAATAAGACAGGCAGATGTAATGAACCCATTACCGAGTGAGGAGGGGAAAAAAAAAAAAAAAAAAAAAAGCCTTCTTGGCCTTGTCAGGGAACATCTATCAGTATTCTACTGTCTCATTAGGAGCAATGATGAAGGTGCAGATGCCAGCCTAATCAAACCGCTTTTACTGCCTCTATCGGACAGGCAGCTTAACGCGATAGTATTTAGAATTAATGTAATTCACTGAGAGAGATCCAGAGGTCCATTGTACCTTAGATGTGTCTCCTTTTGTCTGGGGGCCCCCTGAACAATGCTCCGTCATTTTTACCAGAAGCTAATATGATTAAAGCACCTCCGACAATAGACGGCGTAATTCACTCCATCACCGGGGGCCGGGGGCCGCGTGGCGGATTATTAATGCCGCGCATGCTAATTCAAGCTTCACAGGGACGGACGGCGGACCGGGCTCGGCCCAGAAACTTTCACGGCGGGGGAAAAAAAAAAAAAAATTGTTCTTAGAATTGCAGCAGGAAAATCATCAATCATGCTGAACAGAGGCGGTTTATGAAGTGGTAATAATAGCAATAATCCGCAGCGTGCTTGATGGTCGAGGTGTCGGTTTCAGCGTTGGAAAACTAAAAAAAAAAACTTGTACTCCCGCCGATTGTGCCCCATTACTGCTCTTACTCGCCGGGATGATTGGACACTTAGCCGCTCCTGAAGGTCTGTTTCTCATAAGCGTCTGTGCGCGGCGAGGCGGTGCCATCCGACGGGCTTTCATCTGCTCGCTGGCACCCGCTGCCGCTTCACGTGTTTGCCTATAGAGTTACACGGCCATGAGGCCGCCGTGTGCGATGTGTACCGTCTGGACAATTAGGGAGTAAGCCTCGAATAATATCAAATTCCGCTGCCATGCACCGACCAGAAATCGGGTGCTAGCATGAGAACGAAATAATAGATAAATAACACCCTCCATGTTTGACAGCATAGGTGGAAACTTACTGGAGCATGGGGAGTTTGCCAATTTAACTTTTTATTCGTTATTATTAGTCCCAGGACACACGGGTGTCAAATAACATAATTTCAGGCTATGCATGCGGTGTGTGTTTCCTTCAAAATGTCAAGTGGAACGCCCTCATTTGTAACTGTGAAGGGGTCGCAGGCGCTGAATAAGCAAGTTTCAGGGCGAGTTGAGGTTAAAAAGAGGCTAAAGAAAGTATTTTTAGTCGACTTCTTTTGATCGTTTCTCTGTGAAACCCAAAAAAAAGCCGAAAATAAAGTCGAGTTTTCATCACTTCATCAATGTCAGATGTGAGGAGAGGCATCTTTCTTTTTTTTTTTTCTACCCAGGGCGTCACAACGGAATATTCAACGCTCCGTCGGCTCGGCAGAGATCCCAGCTATAGAAAGGACGGGCGTTCCTTTTTTTTTTCCCCTGTGTTGGTGTCTGAATAATAAACTTTGAGCCAAATCCCTGCACCCCTGAGCCCGCTCGGCTCTCTGGAGAACACGCACACGGCACGGTGACACAAAACATGCACGACTTCACACGTGGAGAGGCTGGCGATGGCGGCGGCGGCGGCGGTGGGGAGGAGAAGGAGGGATGGAAAAATAAAAAAAAAAACTTTCCAGAGACAGCGCGTGAGCCACCGAAAAAAGAAAAATGTATGTTCTGCAAGACGGGCTCATTAATAACACAGTGACTGGTGAATGTAGCGCGGAACAATGGCATTGTGTAGAGAGGAGATGACGAATCCTCCTCTTTTTTCTCAGAGATGGCTCTATCTATTAATTACATTCATGTCTTCATTCATTATTTTAGACCATTCCAATGGTAGCAAAGGGATTTTAAGTGCCTGTGCATGTGAAGGTTTCAGACTGATATATTTTATATAAATGTCCCAAATGGTCATTAATGGCATCAGCAGGTTGAAGTACCAGTAACACTTTCATTAAGGTGAAATCGTTTAAATAATGAATTAGAAACTATAGCTTCATCGAAGGTTTTTACCAAATGTAATTCTGAGGTACTTTCTGTGCTGTTTATCATCATATATAACTCAAATAATACCTTCATTCATCTGACAGATATCATACTTTTCAGATTTAGACAGCTGCACTACAGTCTCATTGTGTGGCGCAGCGCCGCACAATATCAATGTGTGCAAAACACTAGATTTATTATTTTTTTTTATGTTTCCATTTGTGGCATTGATTTATTATAATCACAGCTTCAAGCACCTGGCAACAGGTCAGAGTCATTGGATCATAAAGCAGCGATTTACAGGGGAAAAGCATCTCACTCCAAGAGGCGTTCACAGACCCTCAGGAAATCCCATTACTTTTTCGAAATTAAAAAGTAAAAGTAAAAGTAGTCACACTGCACATTTATGTTACACACATGTCGAGTGTTGTGCCGGGATTTTGCATTTTGACAATTTTAGCAATTTGATTTCAATGTTTAGTAATAGAAGAATTTCAATTGAGTTTTTCATAAGTGCATGGACTTTAGTTTGGACCGTATCTGTTCCTTTACTTCTTGGATTTACATGATTCTGTGTAGTTGAGCACATGTTGGAGCATGAAAAAGATTTTTCTGACGGTAACCAGGCTAGGTCATTTTTAAGTGGATTTTATTTTTTTTACTTCTAGTTCAAAAATCTGCTAAAATAAATGTGTATTTGGTTTTTTACATGGGAATTATGACTCAGAAGCTTTGCATGTTATAGAAGACTTAGTCACAACGCTGCATTTTCCTTTAATTGATCTGCTGATGAACTCACTTTTAGAATTTCTGGCATTTCCACGCACGTGTTTGCAATATTTAAAAATGTGAATAAGAAAAGGTGGAGGGAAACGCTAAAACTCAAGCAAAATTTGTATTTGACGAAACACTTTTGTAACCAAAACACTATTTTATTTTCATTCTAAACAAATAAAGACCGTCTCAAAAGGGGAAAAAGTACAAATACATGTGTACTTGACGGATATTTTTAAGTACTTTTATGTACGACTGCAGCCTTTTTCTCTGCACTCTTGAGACATGCTTTATTTGTTTGATGAATATGATTTACATTTGCAAAAAAAACAAAAAGATGCATTCATTTGTTAACCGTGTCTGCATCTGTACACTACATTATATTTATTTGTGAATCATGCAACTTTTGTAAAGACTGTTTTAGGAGTTTATAACACGGTGGAAGCGATGTAACCTCACAGATATAGAACAGGGGTGTGTGTGAATGTGCTGTTAATGAATCAGCTGCAGTTTAAACTGGACACTGACTTTACCCCCCCCTTCTCTCCTCATGATGCATTTTCTGTCTGTTGAGCGTGTAGCAGACGCCCCCCCCCCCCCCCCCCCCCCCCCCCAGAGTGAAGCGGGCCTGTCTGGACCGGACCGTGCCGTGCAGCTGCTGTCTCTGCTGCAGCCAGCGGGGACGCTCTGCGTTACATCCAGTCTGCAGCAGAAACGACGCCTCAGCAGAATGCACGAACCGGAGACGCGGGCCTGGCCTGGCATCGGGCTCTGTGGTCGACAACCCCCCCTCCACCCCCGTCTCCTCCTCCTCCTCCTCCTGCTCCTCTCTCCATCTTTAACCCCCCCCCTCCCTCCATCCAATTGGCTGTGGAAGATGGCTTCAGTGAGTCATCTTGGGACCGAGATCAAAGGCAAATTACAGCCGACGTCTATGCAAAATGTAATATGGAACCCCCCCAGCTATGTCCTCACTATTGATTCCTCTCCCTCACTCCGTCCCTTTCTCCTCATTTCTCTGCTTCATTTTTTATCCAAGCACAATACTACACAGTGTGAAATCTGAAGAGGAAAAAAAAAAAAAAAAAAAAGAAGGCCCCCGAACCCTGTTCCAGATGAGGAGGAGGGGGTGGAGTATGATTTGGCTGTCTCTAGTTATGCCTGTTTGCATTTAGACTCCATTTTGTGATGTAAGTAGTCCTGTTACTTGTGCGGAGCGCCACTTTAGGCGAGGGTTTGATGTGGGGGGGGGGGGCTTTCTCAAATTAAATAAACTCGACAAGGCGTCCGCACGCACGCTGCAATAGACTCATATATTTGTGAAATATCAGGTTTTTTCGGGGTTAAGATGTAAGTGCGGGGCTAAATGGAGTTCCTCGTCAGATAAGTCGCTCTCTGAAGTCACTCGGGCCCCGCAGGAAATTGAAATGAATTGTGAAGCCGTTCTCTATATGAAAGGAGCCCGACACGACTTTTTTTTTTTCCCCGTCCTTTGGAGATGTGAGTGTGCGCGGAATAATGCGAGGAGTCGTGTATTTTTGACACGTCAGCTCGTTCGCTGACAAAGCACACACACACACACACACACACACACACACACACACACACACTAGCCTACAAGTTTGGCTTCAGTGGAAATTGGAATAAAAAAGAAAAAGAAAAATAACATTTCTCACTTTTAGTATAAGGTACAATGTCAAAACTGTCATGTGGTGTAACCCTATAAAAAAATACCTGATAGTTTATCTCTCTTTAAAAAGTTGTAGCTATTAAAAAAAACAAAAATTGTGAATTTTGTAAATGATAAGAAATGAATGCTTGTTAAAACTGTATTTTAAAAGGTTTAAAACCCTGCCATTTAGAGATCATATATCATGATCAAACTGATCAAACTGAACTAAACCTGGCAGCAAATGTTTAGCGA
>JAYKQN010000030.1:1232500-1337500 GCA_036785175.1 Eupleurogrammus muticus | reverse complement strand
CCATCATTATGTGCTTGGAATCAGCACTCGGCAGACGCTGGAGAAGTTGGGAAAGCATCCGACAGAGAGGGAGTTTAAGACGCCAGCTGCTTGACCTCTCTGCTTTTAACACGTCGAACGGCGTGTGCATCGGCACGAAGGATCCTTAACACATGTTCACACGTCTGTAGAGCTGCACCCGGGAGGGGGGGGGGGGGTGTTAAACATGAGGCCCGCGGGCCAGAAACGACCCGCTAAAGGGTCCAAACCCGTCCACTCCTCAAAGATTGTAAAAAAGATGGAGCAAATTCTGAAATGTGAAGTTAGTGAGAGTCTTCAGGGCTCAGTGAATCTAGATAAGATAAGATAAGATAAGATAAGATAAGATAAGATAAGATAAGATAAGATAAGATAAGATAAGATAGGACTTTATTGATCACACAACGGGGAAATTTGCTCGTTACTGCAGCTAAGCACAGGTGTGAGAGAGTACAGAGTAAAGAGAAAAAAATTAAAGCTATAAAAATACACAACACTATGTACAACATTCGTAGAATTTGTTGATCAGCATACACAGTATGCATTATGGACATTTAGAATAGAAAGAAAATACTAATAAATAGCAAGAAAAAGGTATGCATAAGCAAATATATACATACATACATGCACGTACACACATATTTACATATTTGCATATATATACGCACATACACACATGTACACATACATAGCTAATGCAGACTTAAGGTGCAGGGTGTGTGTGTAGAGAAAAGTGACTACAGTGAGATTTATGTTCATGTTATGTTATGTTATACATAGAAAACTCCACCTGCTGCTTAAAACTCTACTGAATGACTAAACGTCTTCTTCTTTTCTTGTAATAAAATACAATTATTTGACTTTTTATCTCATGATTCAGAATCTTGTCTGCCACTGTATAAAGTATATAATTGGACTAATTGTACTAAATACAAATTATTTCCCGCCTGGTAAGATGAAGGATTTTTACAGGCTCAATAGATAAAATATTTTATTATAATGTCACATTATATGTTATATATCATGTATTTATTTAGTTAAAAAGGCAGGATAAACCTGATCAGACCCACCTGAGGTTAACGCTCGCTGCTGTGGCCCATGAGCTAAACTGACTTTCCTGTCCTCCTTTTATTCCCTTTATTCCAACCATACCTCCATTCTCTAACTTCTCTTTCCCTTCCACCCCCCCCTCCTCGTGCTGGCTGGTGGCTACCAGGCGTCGCCTCGCGCGCGGCGTGCGACGTGCGACGTGGGACCGCCGTAACGCTAGCATCTGCTCGGGGCTTTTGTGTTCAAAAGATTCAATTAAAAAATAATTACCAAAAGATTAGTGGTAGTCCGGTACGACTGTACTGTTTGAATAGATGTTTCCTTTTCATCTGCCGTAATAATAGAATGCTTTTTTTAATTAAAGAAAAAAAAAAAAAAAAGGGGGGAAGCAGATGAAGAAAAAGAAGAAGACGACGACGAAGAAGAAGAAGAAGAAGAAGAAGAAGAAGGAGGCGGCGTGCGGCCCGCCTCAGTGCACCCTGTCTGAAGACAAAGTTTGTTTGATGTGCGGCAAAATTAAATATTTTTTTTTTTTTTTTGATCTAACAAATTAATTTTCACCACCCCCCCCCACACACACACACACACACACACTCCCACAGCCCCGACAATTCTCCCCTCTTTCCTTTTCTTTTTCTGGAGGAGATAAAGACAATTTAATTTAGATACCAACATGGGGAGGAGGAAGGAGCGCACACACACACACACACACACACACGCACACACTTACATTCCCTTGGTCAAGCCTGATGAGGATCCACCACTCCACACACACACACACACACACACACACACACACACACACACACACACACACACACAGACGCGCGAGGTGGAGTGTAGTGGAGCAGGCGAGAGGCTCTATATAGAAGCTTTAAGCTGCTTTTCTGGACGTGTTTTATGGGGCGATTAATTCTCCTCTGGTTTAAAAAAAAAAAACATGTTGTTTAATTAAGAAACGTAGAAGAGGAAACAACCAACAGGCAGATCACCTTATTGTTCATTCATTTACACTACGATTAAAAATAAAAACAAAACAAGTGCAGCAGATATAGAGCAGTGATCTGACCTCCCCTAAATAACAGTACAATAAGAATAATAGTTTTATAGTTGTTGTATAGATGCTGATTCTGTCATCTCATCCGTATAAAGTCGCCACAAAAAGTCACAAACAGCTTCACAACGCACACAGTATACAAACTGTGCATGTATAGGATCACTACGCACAGCGCTGTGCAGCCACACAGTGTGCTGCTCTGCTCATGTTGTTGCATATTTCATGTCCACTTGTTAATAACCTACTTACAGTGAGTAACCACTTCCTGCGACGCGCGTTTTGCTTTTGATCTTTGTTTGTCTTATTTTCTATTAATAACATTTACTCGTTTTAAATGCTCCCATTTTTAAAGAAAAAAGTCTTTTTTTGTTTTTTCCCCCTCTAATTTATGGCGCATCCTCCACACACACACACACACACACACACACACACACACACACACACACACACACACACACACACACACACACACACACACACACACACACACACACACACACACACACACACACACACACACACACACACACACACACACACACACACACACACACACAGCTCCTCAGGGATGTTTTACTGTGCACCAACACATATGTGACAAATAAAAAAAGTGTCTTTACCTTTACCACCGTCTAAATATTCACGTTGCATTATGTAAAACTTGCATTCAGGCAACTATAGCTCGTGTTATACTGAATCCTAAACGTAAAGGACACTTTGGGCTCATCTGTTCTCCCCTGGACATTTTCATTTCACCTGAATTATTGGCTATTTAATGGATTTTTACTTTTTATCCATGGTGGTCTGTGTTGTTGAACTATGTATATGCTATTAAAGCAGTTTTAATTGAAATTTACCAATTTCAGTCTTTGCCTAGCTCAGAAATGGCACGCACAGATTGATTTACGTAAATCTGCACAACAACAGGGGTTGATTCTAAATGATTTTAAACTGTACAATGTCAGAGTCAATTCAGCTAGAATTAAGCACATAAAAATATGTATATATAATGATCTTTTGGGTGCCATTGAACGCAGCAACAAAAGCTGTTTGTTGGCGTCATGTCGTCACTCAACCTCTTTATGAACTTGTATTTATATTCATCAGAAAATAGTGGTGATGAGTCTTATTTTCAGGACATTTTTAGGCTTAAACATTTAGAGCTTTACTTTACCTTTTGATTATTCGTCCATCTTTAGTTAAACCCCAACCCCATGTACCGGTTGCTAACTATTAACATTCATTTTATTGATAATCGTCGTCGTTTGAGTTCAACTTTAAAGAGGAAAATGTCCGAATTCAGTGGTTCTAGCTTGTTAAATCTGATTACTGATAATAGTAAACTGGTGATTGTGGGACCGTCCAAGAATGCACCTTAAAATTCAAGGTGCAAGGTCCAAGAATTGTCCTTAAAGTCCTACAACGACGACCTGATCGTGTCCGTTAAACGTCCAATTTTGACCGCATGAGCTCTCAAGGTCAACGTGGGTCCTCAATGCATCCCTGGTTAAAAGTCCATGTATCTAAATTCAAATGAAGCAGTTCCTGATGTGTTTGTCTCCCTCTGTCTGTCACCTTCACCCCCCCACACCCCCCCACACCCCAAACCAGTGAGTTATTAGCCTCACGCCGCCGCGCTATAATCCCTCTCTGTCTCATGTTACACCCCGAGCACACCCCCTAATACTCTTCTATTACCAGAACAAACAAACAACCCAGTTCAACCCCCATTCTCCTTCTTGCCTTGTGGGGGGGGGGGGGGGGGGGGGGGGCAACATTTTAGGGAGCGTGACCAGAGGGAAGCAGGTGAGGGAGAGAAAGAGAGAGATGTCATTGACTCGGTGTCCCCGCGGCTTTGTTCCTGCCATGCTCTGCAGCACAGGCCCATGTGCCCTCAAGCAGCGTCTCACACACACACACACACACACACACACTCCACGCTGTGTTTGGCCTGTCAGCCATTGCAGCACCTGTCAACTTCTGACCACTTCATCGGACACCCCCTCTGGGAGGGAGAGAGGGAAGAGAGAGGGAAAAAAAATAAAAGGAGGGAGAGTCTCGAGATACGAGACACGCAGCAGGAAGAGAAAACAACTGACCTCTGAGTCCAGATGGGTCCACTCAGACTGGAACACCAGAACGAGACACTACAGGTCCACGCATGGACTGTAAAACCAGACTGAGACACTACAGGTCCACGCATGGACTGTAAAACCAGAATGAAACACTACAGGTCCACGCATGGACTGTAAAACCAGACTAAGACACTACAGGTCCACACATGGACTGTAAAACCAGACTGAGACACTACAGGTCCACGCATGGACTGTAAAACCAGACTGAGACACTACAGGTCCACGCATGGACTGTAAAACCAGACTAAGACACTACAGGTCCACACATGGACTGTAAAACCAGAATGAAACACTACAGGTCCACGCATGGACTGTAAAACCAGAATGAAACACTACAGGTCCACGCATGGACTGTAAAACCAGACTAAGACACTACAGGTCCACGCATGGACTGTAAAACCAGACTAAGACACTACAGGTCCACACATGGACTGTAAAACCAGAATGAAACACTACAGGTCCACGCATGGACTGTAAAACCAGACTAAGACACTACAGGTCCACGCATGGACTGTAAAACCAGACTAAGACACTACAGGTCCACGCATGGACTGTAAAACCAGACTAAGACACTACAGGTCCACGCATGGACTGTAAAACCAGACTAAGACACTACAGGTCCACGCATGGACTGTAAAACCAGAATGAAACACTACAGGTCCACGCATGGACTGTAAAACCAGACTAAGACACTACAGGTCCACGCATGGACTGTTAAACCAGACTGAGACACTACAGGTCCACGCATGGACTGTTAAACCAGAACAAGACGCTACAGGTCCACGCATGGACTGTTAAACCAGACTGAGACACTACAGGTCCACGCATGGACTGTAAAACCAGAACAAGACGCTACAGGTCCACGCATGGACTGTTAAACCAGAACAAGACGCTACAGGTCCACGCATGGACTGTAAAACCAGAACAAGACACTACAGGTCCACGCATGGACTGTAAAACCAGACTAAGACACTACAGGTCCACGCATGGACTGTAAAACCAGAATAAGACACTACAGGTCCACGCATGGACTGTTAAACCAGAACGAGACACTACAGGTCCACGCATGGACTGTAAAACCAGAACGAGACACTACAGGTCCACGCATGGACTGTAAAACCAGACTAAGACACTACAGGTCCACGCATGGACTGTAAAACCAGACTAAGACACTACAGGTCCACGCATGGACTGTAAAACCAGAATAAGACACTACAGGTCCACGCATGGACTGTTAAACCAGAACGAGACACTACAGGTCCACGCATGGACTGTAAAACCAGACTAAGACACTACAGGTCCACGCATGGACTGTAAAACCAGACTAAGACACTACAGGTCCACGCATGGACTGTAAAACCAAAATGAAACACTACAGGTCCACGCATGGACTGTAAAACCAAAATGAAACACTACAGGTCCACGCATGGACTGTAAAACCAGACAGTCTGGTGAGGTGTGTGTGTGTGTGTGTGTGTGTGTGTGTGTGTGTCTTTTCACTCCAGTGTGTTGAAGATCAAGTGAAGAAAGTTTTCTCAAAAGTTACAAAAATAAAAACTCCATGTTTGCAAAAAAAATGCAGGATTTCTTTGCTATATAGCAAACATTTTACAAACCGCACCTTTAATTCCATCTGATGATCACATCCTGGTCGATAAGTGATCATATAATGAACCAATCGATGATGAGTGACGTAATCGTTCGGTCACCGTGGTAACCACACACTCTTTTAGAGCAGCGTGTGGTGCCTGTCGACCATTCAATGCACTTTAATGAAAGGTTATTTAAAAGCTGTGACACAATGTGCTTACTGAAAAACTGCAAATAATCTAATGATTAATTATCTAATTGGACCAAAGAAGTGCGTTGTTTCTGTTCTATTCTGAATTAAATAGCATTAAAACAATTCCAGAATGCACATTTAGACCTCCCCCTGTTTTACTATCAACACACACAATGAGCTTCACTGCTAAAATATGAATATTGCTGTGTGTGTGTGTGTGTGTGTGTGTCAAACTCTAATCACAGCAGCGCCATAAAACAGCTGCATTATAATCCTTATAATAGAGACGAGATGCAGAATGCTGCAACACACACTGCAGGGGGACGCCGGTGCAACAACGTTCCCCCCCAAAGAAAACACACTCACGTTCATATTTAAACGTTTGTGAATCACACATTCCATTTCCAGTGTGGGAACCTCGCCTGATAATGGCGTCAGTCACGTCAAAGTTTTGCACTTTGCAGTTTTCCTCCTGCGACTGCACACACGGATTCATTGGTGAACGATGGAGATCGAGAGGGAAAACATTTTAAGGAAAGAGAAAGAGAAAAGGCCAGAGTAAGTCCAGCAGAGGGATCAGGATTCAGTGTTTGTTGGAGCAGTTGTGTTGCTGTTTACCTCAGGATTTGTGCTTCAGTCCCTGCGACGCATTGATTCCTGTTGAGCAGAATGGAGATTCTAGCACGAGGATCTTTTTTTGTTTTAATTTAAAGAGAGTTATGAGTGTGTACAGAGACATCCGATTAATTATCTTCAGAGACAGCTTTTCTTTTTTTTTCTTTTGCACTTACTTTGTTAGAATTTGCATGTATACTTATTTTCTATGCTTTGGTTTCATGTAAAAATTAACGTTTATATATATTGATGAAAAGTAACCTACAAATGCAACGAGTTAATATTTGCTTCTAATTCATATACAATACATTAAAGATGCATTTTAAGTTGAAAGCATTGAGATCTTTTATTTCATTTTGCTATAAGGAACAAAAAGGTTATGATGCTCTGTGATCTGTAAGTATGAGTTATTATTTCTGGGATTGACTGCTTTTCTTTTTTTACCCAATAAAGTTTTTTTTTGTATGATGTGAGGGTCTAAGGACAGGGGATGTTGTGTTAAATTTAATTTTGCAAGTGAAACAAGATATTATGTTGATGTTTTAAGGAGTAGGAGGAGGAGTATATAATAATAGGAGTTTTGTCTGTGGATATTATATCACCCTTTTTATTGACAGTGAATTACACCTACAAGGAAAAAGTAAAAATACAAATACACAAAAAAAGTAATTTCAGTCCCATGAACACATCGTTTTAGCTCTTTAAAATATGTAATGACTCTATCCATCCCCCTTTGTCTTTTTTTTTGCCCAGTGTGGCTGCTCAGGGCTGAGAGTGCATGCAGGTGGATGGGGGGTGGAAGGATGGCGGTGGGGGGAGTCGAGCACAGAGGGAAGATATTAATTAAGCAGGGATTGTGCATTGACTCTGCCTCGTGCATGAGACAGAAGGTTAAGCAAATGCCAGGGCAGCGGTGTCACTTCAAACAATGACTATTAGCTTTGGAATCAGCCCCGTGTCTGCCGAGGAAACACAGTCCATTCAGACTGCTGATTGCCACCGCCCGAGAGTGTGTGTGTGTGTGTGTGTGTGTGTGTGTGTGTGTGTGTGGTGGGGACGGGCAGGAGAAAGGGGTGGGGGTTGGGTGTGTGTGTGGGGGGGGGGGTCACTCCATTTCGATCTGTGGCTAAATTAGCTGAAGGCGGCAGATGTTGAAGACACATAATTATTGGTGCGAGTCGGGCCGAAGGGGCAACGTTTTAAAAAGGTAAAAAAAAGATAGTGATAGATAGAGACGTTATCAAAAGAGGTGATGGGGGGCGGTGGGCGGAAAATTCATGATCATAGTGTGTTGAAATGGTGCCATTAGACACACACACGTATGTATATATATATATATCTATACACATATATATCCTAACATACTTCCTTACATAATATATGCCATTGTTTCCCCCGAGGCCTTCAAAGACCTCCTATGTGCAAAAAAACATGTTTCTTGTTTAGCATTGATGCATCTAACCGCAGCTAAACATAGACAGAATGAGTTAAAATAATGCATATAAGAGCCTTAATGCAAAGCATGCAAGTGGAGCAACTTCACTCAACGGTGGATAGATAAATTTAGATAAAGACGTGTTCATATGTTACGCTTAAAATTAGAAAAAATATATATACTTATATATGTTCTTTCTCTTCCAGTGAAAGGCTGAATCTGCAGTTCCAGTTGGAAATGGGGTTTGGAGTTCTTGAAACTTGCTTTTTTTCTTTTAATGCTTTGCATAATCTATCCACGCCTTTAATTTCTTAAAGGAGAGAATGTCTTTTGACTTCTTTTTTTTTTTTTTTTATTTTAACGCTGCATTCCCTTATGGTCAATCACAGCAGATATAAATGTACAACCCAGTTTGCTTGAAGCACAATTAGTCAGGAAAGGTAATAGCAGAATGTGCTGCAATTACACTATGAATCAATCAAATGAATTACCATGAATGCACCGGGATTAAAAAAAAAAGAAGAAGTAAATGGTTGCATCGCTGAATGAATCAAACTACATTTGTAACCATCAGACATTTTCTTTGTCGGGACGACACAATGAGGAAGAAAAGGAAGAAACGTCTGGGAGCGGCGGCGGCGCTCTAACGCGCCAAACTAATTACGAGAAAAGTTACGAGGCCACGGCGCCGCATTGAAGTCCGTCACCTCCAACCTAACACGCTGTCAAACACACACGTACCAACGCGGGGCGGCGGGAGAGCCGGCGCTAAGTCGGAATAAATCACGCATCAACATGACAAAAAAAAAAAAAAAAAGAAAGAGGCTGGAAATAAACAAACCAGCAAAGCGGAGAGAGAGCCTAATGTTAGCGGCCTCTTTTGTATTGAGAGAAATTACGGGAGCGTTTGATTTGCGCCGAGGTGTCGTCCTGAACATATGGCGTTTTAATTCTTGCCGGTCTCATCTGGATAACTCGGGGGGCCCGGTGAATCTCACAACCACCATCAGGGAAATATGGGCACAGGCAGAATGCTTAACAGCAAAGGGCTCCAATTTCCCACCTTAATGGGCATTCTCATCCCATTTCCCCCCCTCGCTTCTCCTTTCTTTTCTCCCTCTCTCTCTCTCTCTGTTTTTTTTCCTCTTCTTAAATCTGAGCCTTTGTTTGTTTTTCATTTTTTCAGCCCTTTCTTGTCATTCTTTCCACTCCTCCCGTCCTCCCGCTTCCCCCTTATTTGCATTGATTTCCCACTTAGAGGAAGAGTGGACTCGGAGGGAAAATAGGGCCTCCATCAAAATGCTCTCACACACACACACACATTTCCCCCCCACCCGCACACAAAGACAACCGTGAACCCCTCTCTCTCTCACACACACACACACACACACACACCTCTGACACATAGCAGAAGACTGGCTGTGTGCAGAATATGTTTGCGGCTGTTCATTTTTTTAATCGTCTGATGCCTTTTGTGTGGGCTGACAGCTCGAGACGAGTGACTAATAAGTCCAGCCCTGGTGCTATCCTGCTGGGCTGAGCAGTCTCTTTATACACACACACACACACACACACACACACACACACACACACACACACACAGAAACTCACACATCCACAAAAAAGAGAAAGCCCAGACCATGAGTTTGGCTTCATATCCCATGCACACGCACACACAGAGTTTGTCACACACACAGTTTGTCACACACAAAACACACACACACACACACACACACACACACACAGGCCCCTAATCATCCCGGTGTCTAGCACTCCGCTGGCGATCACCACTCCGCCACGCTGCCATCATGGGCCAATTAAGTGGCCATATATCTGTCTAACAGTCTCCTCTGGCTGAATGGACAGTGGAGCAGTAGCAGCGGCCCACCCGCAGATACCAGTCAATTTGTAGCTTAAAGCCCAGTTGCCACAACACTCCAGCATTATTAGGACTAGTAGCACTATTGAGGATTCTTCTGGGTGTGTGCGTGCGTGTGTGTGTGTGTGAGGGAGACTGCTTAGAAGGGAGGGTTCTCCACGCTTTTGTGTGTGTGCCCAAGCATACACAGTGTGTGTTTTGTGTTTGCCTGCAGGTATGTGTGTGTGTGTGTGTGTGTATTTATGTGAAAAGGAGGCATAGATCATGCATGTTTCAGAACGGCTGTGCATCTGTGCTTTATCTGAGCGCTTGAGTGTGTTTTCATCTGTATGTTCAAGTGTTCAAGTGTCTGTGTCCACGCACACACACTTCAATTTATAATCAGGGCTGTTGAAGTCAAATTAATTTTATTGCCACTATTACATATAAATATGAGGAGAAAACATCCAGATGTGTCCAGATGTCCTGCATTTACAAGTTGGAGCTGGTTGGAACAAAAACCTGCAGCCACACGGCCCTCCAGGACCCGAGTTCCACACACGCGATGTGTGTGATACATGTCGTTGCATTTCCTAAACAAATTGCTATGTTGCACTTATTTACACATGTTTAACCCCACAAATGCTCCAGGAGACAAACTCATCTCAACTGAAGCTTCATGCATGACCCACAAATCTCCACAAATCTCAAAAGTATAAAGATGGTGGGTTAACAGAGATGGGGATAATGAATCCATGCGAAGGAGGAGGAAGGATCTGGGAACAGTGGTATGGAATAAGGTCATGAAGAGAGAAAAGCAAAGCCGAGGTCGTCTTTACGAAAGAGAGACGGAAAAGTTGAGAGACAGACAGAGGTAAAAAAGAGAGAGAGAGAAACAGAGAGAGAGAAAAAAGCAAAAGGAAATGAGGTGAAGCCCGCGGTGCTGGAGGAGTGATTATTCTGCAGCAGATGTAAATCTAAATGAAGTCACATCAGGAGTCGGAGGACGGACACAACAGCGTCGCCCTGGGACTCCCCGGCTGATCCCCCCCCCTCCACTCCCCTCCCCCCCTCTCTTCTTCCATCTCCATCACAGAGACGCCGTCTCAGGTTCCTGAGTGGCTCGCCTCAGCAGCGCCGCACGCCACGGGGACCAACAGGCGTATTAACGGGGCCCGCTATTGCTTTTTTGGGGTCGGTGGCGAGCGGGTGGGACGGGGTGAACGGGGAGGGGGGGTACACCAGGACCAGGAGGTGTTTTCCATGGAAGTGAACGCAGCTTGTGCCTAGAAATCTCTGATATTCATTAACCTGTTCAAATCAATACACACATCAATATATATTGTATATATATATATATATATATATATATGAGCTGGATAGCTCAGTTGGTAAGTCACCAGACTTTCAAACGGGGACCCCCGGTTCGAATCCCCGTTGGGGCGGAATGAGCATCCAGTGTGGGTCCTTGGGCAAGACCCTTCAGGCTACTGCCCACCTCATACAATGATGAGAGACAAAGAAATACATGAGACACCGGCTCAGACGTCGCCCGGGTTAACAAGGTCTGCGTCAGGTGCTGGGGAACCAGAGCACCTTGATGAGAAGTGGGCTACTGGAACAAGGCGGAAATGGCTGAGATGCGAGAACAAGGCTCTGTTGGAATGCTACTACTCAAGTTACCCTAGTCAGAGGGGTTACATGCAAAGACTGTGGGATGAATGGTTACTTCGAAACCCACAGTCGAGACTAACAGCGAAACAACTCGTAGCTCAGTGTTCCAACATCCACAAACGGCAGCTGCTATCACAACTTGAGATTGACGAGATACAACACAAATGCTACGGCAAGGGGGAGCCAGGACGCCAGGTCAGAGGGGAGTTAACACCAACTCCCCCATCAGAGATTGGGAACACAACCCCAACAAGGGCGAGCACGCTGAACGAGGCAGCAACTGACCTGAAAGCTAGGATCATGGCGAGGATGAACACAAGGCAACCCCGATGCCACTTACAACGGCTAAGTGAAGTACCATCTGAAGGTCTCCTGGAAGATGTGAATGCAGCATTGAGAGCAATCCCTACCACAACAATAACTGAAACCAATGAGCTGATATACACTTCAGCAGCAGTGATCCTAGAGATGCTTGGCTATAAGAGCAACCATGGGAGCCATGAGAAACCATGGAAACGAAGGTTGGAGGCTAAAATCAAGGCAACACGGAGTGAAGTGAGCCAACTGACAGAGGCCCAGAGAGGTGCAATGAAAAGACCAGTGCCCAAGAGGTACAGACAGATGCCCATACCTGAAGCACTCGAAACTGCCAAACAAAGGCTCCAAGCCTTGGCCAGCCGCCTAAAGAGGTACACACATGAGAATGAAGCCAGACGAATAAACCGGCTCTTCGCAACTCAACCTGCGAAAGTGTACTCTCAATGGCAGGGTAATAACAACAGAGCAGACCCACCAAGGCTGGAAACTGAGAGGTACTGGAAAAGTATATGGGAGCGGGAGGCATCACACAACAGCGATGCACAGTGGCTGAGGGCACTGAGGAAAGATCACAGCAACCTCCCTGAACAGAATCCAGTTACCATCACAGTGGCAGATATCCAAGAAAGAGTCTCAGGTATGAAAAACTGGACAGCACCAGGCCCTGACAGGATACACACATACTGGCTTAAGAAGCTCACTGCACTCCATGAGCGCCTAGCAGCACAAATGAACCAGCTGCTAAGGGATGGGACTCACCCTGAATGGCTAACCGAAGGGCGAACGATCCTGATCCTGAAGGATCCCTCAAAGGGTGCAGTCTCATCCAACTATCGGCCAATAACCTGTCTCTCCACAACATGGAAGCTCATGTCAGGTATCATCGCGGCTAAGATAAGTGGGCACATGGATCAATACATGAGCGAAGCACAGAAGGGCATTGGCAAAGGTACCAGAGGAGCCAAACACCAACTCCTGGTTGACAGAACAGTCGCCCAAGACTGCAGAGCCCGACACACCAACCTGTGCACAGCCTGGATTGATTACCAGAAAGCCTATGACTCAATGCCACACACATGGATCACTGAATGCCTGGAGCTGTACAATGTCAACAGAACTCTAAGGGCCTTCATTGCCAACTCGATGAGGTTGTGGAAGACCACCCTTGAGGCCAATGGGAAGCCACTTGCACAAGTCTCCATCAAATGTGGCATATACCAAGGAGACGCTCTGTCCCCACTGCTGTTCTGCATAGGTCTGAACCCCCTCAGCCAAATAATCAACAAGACTGGCTACGGATACCGACTCAGAAATGGGGCAACCATAAGTCACCTCCTCTACATGGATGACATCAAGCTGTACGCCAAGAGCGAGCGAGACATCGACTCACTGATCCACACCACCAGGATCTACAGCACAGACATTGGGATGTCATTCGGGCTGGAGAAGTGTAGTAGGATGGTGACAAAGAGAGGGAAGGTAGTCCACACAGAAGGGGTCTCACTCCCAGAAGGAACAATAGCAGACATTGGGGACAGTTACAAGTACCTGGGGATACCACAGGCAAATGGCAACCTTGAAGCGGTAACAAGGAAAGCGGCAACAGCCAAATACCTCCAAAGGGTAAGGCAAGTCCTAAGGAGCCAGCTCAATGGTAAGAACAAGACCCAGGCAATAAACAGCTACGCCCTGCCAGTGATCAGATATCCTGCAGGAATAATAAGGTGGCCAAAGGAAGAGATACAGACCACAGATGTTAAGACACGAAAGCTCCTCACCATGCATGGAGGGTTCCACCCCAAATCCAGCACCCTGAGACTGTACGCTAGCCGTAAGGAAGGAGGCCGAGGATTAGTCAGCGTGAGAGCCACTATCCAGGACGAAACATCCAAGATCCTCAAGTACATCAAGGACAAGGCCCCAACAGATGACGTGCTCAGTGAATGTCTCAGACAATGGAGAACAGAGGATGAGGTGCTGGAGGAGGGACCATCATGGGAGGACAAGCCCCTACACGGGATGTACCACCGGAACATAACTGAAGTGGCTGATATCAAGAAATCCTACCAGTGGCTCGAAAGGGCTGGACTGAAGGACTGCACGGAGGCACTCATCCTGGCTGCACAGGAACAGGCCCTGAGCACCAGAGCAATAGAGGCCCAGATCTACCACACCAGACAGGACCCAAGGTGTAGGTTGTGCAAGGAGGCCCCTGAGACAATCCAGCACATAACTGCAGGATGTAAGATGCTGGCAGGTAAAGCATACATGGAACGCCATAACCAAGTGGCTGGAATAGTGTACAGGAACATCTGTGCGGAGTATGGACTGGCAACCCCAAGGTCAAAGTGGGAAACACCTCCAAAGGTGGTGGAGAATGACCAAGCTAAGATCCTGTGGGACTTCCAGATCCAGACTGATAAAATGGTAATGGCAAATCAACCAGACATTGTGGTGGTGGATAAAGAGCAGAGGAAAGCCGTGGTGGTGGATGTGGCAATACCAAGTGATGGCAACATCAGGAAAAAGGAGCACGAGAAACTGGAAAAGTATCAAGGGCTCAGAGAAGAGCTGGAGAAGGCTTGGAAGGTGAAGGCGACAGTGGTGCCCGTGGTGATCGGAGCACTCGGGGCAGTGACCCCCAAACTGGAGGAATGGCTACAACAGATCCCTGGAAAAACATCAGACATCTCAGTTCAGAAGAGCGCAGTCCTTGGAACAGCAAGGATACTGCGGAGAACCCTCAAGCTCCCTGGCCTCTGGTAGAGGACCCGAGCTTGGAAAGTGGATGAGACCACCCGTGGAAGGGTGAGAAGGGAATTTTTTTTTTATATATATATTGATGTGTGTATTGATTTGAACAGGTTAATGAATATCAGATTCTTTCTATAATAAGAACATATGTAATATAATTAGATTTGAGTCCTTTGTATTCTAATTATTAGATAATTTGTAAACATTTTACAAAATATAAGAGGAGATAATAATTAAGTTGCACCTATTGAGTCTGGTTTTGTGCCGTGTGTGTGTGTGTGTGTGTGTGTGTGTGTGTGTGTGTGTGTGTGTGTGTGTGTGTGTGTGTGTGTGTGTAGGGTTGCACTAAGTGGTCATTTATCACTGGGAGAGTTCCAGATAACTCCAGCCTGCAGCAGGTCAGCAGCCGACCGTCTGCTGACCTGCTGCTAAAGCATTTAACCATCACCTCCTGCAGCACTGGACCGGCGTGTGTGTGTGTGTGTCATAGTGGGGGGGCCAGTGATCCCAATCGGGGCAACCCAAGCGAAGTCGACCCCTGATCCTGGATCCTTTATCTTGTGAGTGAATCCGCCGACTCCCCCTGTCAGCAGCCTCCTTCAGTGCATGAGCTGCAGCCCAACATCTGTCACATCTGCATCCTCCCCCTCTTTCTTACTGACATCCATCCCAAAACAAGCTCATGAAAACCTAGAGAAATCGTTTGGGTATTTTAAGGTGAGGCACTCACCGTATCACGACTGTAGTAAACACATTTTTAATTATAATTAGGGCTGAAGTTAAATTAGTTTTAGCGCCACTCACACAAAGAAACATGAGGAGAAAACATCACAGATGGTTGTCGATCAGCGAAGTTGTGTGAGCAGGGCTCAAATTACTCACTAAATGTTGTATTTAACAGGTCAATATGACTGCAGCTTGTTTGGTTTTCTTTCGACTGATTTTTTCAAGCTTTTGAGGTTTAGAAATATCATTGAGACTATCTCTCATCGTTCTAATAATCATAAACAGACATTTGCTTGAAGCGTATTTGTCCACTCACATGTTAAGAGTTTTAAAAGCTTGACAAATATACCTTTAAGGTACATTTAATTTGTGATTTACAAGTTCTTCAATCTGTAGGTTACTATTATGCGTTATTGATATCAAATCACCCCGATTGGTGCAGTTTAATTTATGTGTTCGTTGCTTGTCATGAAACAAACATCGAGTTTGGGTTGTGCATCACTTCATCTCCAAGTTGGACTGCACATTTACTCAGTAAATGTAAAATTTAACACATGGGTATGACGTACAAAGCTTGTTTGGTTTGTCTTCAACATGTTTTTCTTCATCATTTTAAAAGCAGAACTGAAGTTTGACTATTCTTATTGTTCCAATTATCATAAACAGACATTTGCCTGAAGCATATTTGTCCTCTCACATGTTAGGAATATTAAAAAGTAGAAAATAAGATCCCTTTAAGGTGCATTTAATTTGTGCTTGGTGAAAAACTCAATCTGTAGGTTGATAGTAATTGATTATTGATAGTCTATTGGTGTCATTTTTTTTTGCTGTGAAATCGCCCAGATTGCTGCATTTAAACTCGCAGTCTCTCAAAGGCGGATCCTCTCGGGCACTCTGAACTTCTCGCCATGCAAACCACCTATGACTTCCACGCCCCGGCCCCACCCCCCGCGAAACCCCCCCCCCCGTCTTAATCTGAAAAAAAAAAAAAAAAGGAGGAGCGGCGGGAGGAGGGGGCGGCGTAGGAGAATAGAGCGAAAGAGATTGATGAAGAAGCCTTTTGATACACCGCTGCAGGCAAAGGAAGAGAAAATTGATTGAACCTTGATGAGAATTATATCAAGGGTGGGGGGGGGGGGGGGTGTGGGGGATGCACATGCATTCATTTGCAGCGATGGACCCGCTGCGTGCTTCGGGGAGCGACGGGTCCCGTACATATGTATGATCCGGGCTCCACTGTTATTCAGAGTTAAAGGGAAACACAAGGGAGCAGCGGATTTCCATGATTTTTTCTCTTTTTTTCTTTCCTCCCCTTCCCTTTAAACCTTGTTCTGACATGCCCTCTGATAATACCGGTTTAGGCCGTGTAGGTATGAATAAATAATAAGTACATACTTTGAAAAAAAAAAAAAAGATATTAACTCTGTATTTATCTACCTATCTTGATGCTGGAATAGAAGTTGTAGCTGTAACCCTGGGAAATAAAAAGACAAAAGGCCTCATTTGAACAGGAAACAGCGTTAGGTTGTCTGCAGCATTAAGTGGAGTATAGATCAGATGTGGTGATTAATAAGAACTCTCTCGGCCAATCATGTCACTGATCGCGTAGCCTTGAGACAACTCACCCTACAGTTAGTTTTAGCAAAAAGAGATGCACGTTTAATTTGTTCTTAACCTTTTTTACATATAACAGACTTTAATTCGTTTCAGTGTAATCATATTATTATTTTACTACAGAATTTGATAATGTAAAGTATATTTAAGGCGGCACAGTCCACGACCTAAAGATCATCCATTCACTGTTATAGAAGAATAAAGAAAACAGAAAATAATCTGATGATTTGGACATTTTCTTCTTAAAAATGACGATTATTTGCAGTTGGCGAATAATGTTATAATTGATAAATCGTTAAAGCTGTTCTACACATACAGAAAATAGTTATGTCACACGTGGAACTATGAACTCAATCTAGAAACAGCCGCTCATACTTAAATTTAAAAGAAAAAAAAACAACATGATTTCACAGCCCTTGAACAAACAGAGTAATTAATTTTACACTGGTCTCACAGCGTGCGTTTGATGTGGAGTTTGGCAGGTTGACAGAATCAAGACCATTCCATCAGACCGCTGGTGCGGTCAGCAACGAGTGTGTGTGTGTGTGTGTGTGTGTGTGTGTGTGTGTGTGTGTGTGTGGGCTGGGTGTACGGGATGCCATCTGGCAACGGCGCCTCACACCCAGCGCTACTCGTCCCAGTGTGTCGGATCAGAACCGCCGGATCACGGATCCAGATCACTGCACACGCCAAACATCACCAAAAATAAACACACATTACATCCAGCGGTACAGATGCTTCCAGAGAACACGCTAATTGCAGTCTGCGGGTGTCAATCAACGTTTTTTTTTTTTTTCCTCTCCTCATTCCCTGGTCGTATCATCATTATCTTTTTTTTTCCCCTTCATGGCGTATAGTCTCCCTCAACCTGCCCCACAGAGGAGCATCCCAACCCCCCCAACACCCCAACCCCCAACCACAGGACGGCTGAGATTAATCTGAAGAAGCTCCGAGATATTCATTAGGGCTGCAGAAGCTGCCCAGCGACAAGAACAATGACTCTGAAAATGCAACTGATGCGATGCCCACTAGTTCATGGACAGTGATTTCACAAGGGGGGGTTGGGGGCAGCTGAATATCACTTTCAAATCAAACCAAATTCATTTTTGGTGACATTTTTATACCACAGAGTTT
Source organism: Eupleurogrammus muticus (assembly GCA_036785175.1). Lineage (NCBI taxonomy): Eukaryota > Metazoa > Chordata > Actinopteri > Scombriformes > Trichiuridae > Eupleurogrammus > Eupleurogrammus muticus. Next base: position 1,319,329 of record JAYKQN010000030.1, on the reverse strand, counting down.
ATGAGTTTGTCAAATGATTGACCAGAATAATGGCACGGGGGTGAAGGTTGGTTGCTATGGGGGCATAAATGGTTTAGGGTGGGCGGGGCCTAATAGGACCACTTCACTTTTAACTTGAAGTGTATTTGAGGCAGCTTAGAAGGAAAGTAAATTGCATTGCTGTTATTACCAGTTTCTAATGGGAGGTAGAGCAGAGTGTCATCAGCGTAACTAGAGAATGATATATCATATGATTTGAAATAGGAGAAAAAGGGAGCATCCTTAAGGCAAATATTATTAATAGTATTGAAAATAATAATAATATGGGCCCTTAAATGGAGCTTTGAGACACTGGATTAAATGGGAAACATGAAGAAATCATTTGTTTTCACTGTTAAAGTCCAGGCAAAGTCCATATTTTCTCAATGTTCCTTGTGAAATAATAAGTGTAAATCAGGTCAGGACAGTGACACCAATTGACCAACATGTCAGTCATCCAAGTTTGTTTTTTTCATTATGCTCGCGGAGGCAGAAAAAAAGGGCCCGAGATGTGTGAGGGAGGAGAAAAAGGAAAAAGGCTGCAGAGAAGTCGGAGACTAACTTTTAATTCCCTTTGCCGGGTGTAGTGTCTAGTGTGTACCACTGTCAAAACAAATTAACAATCCTTAATGCAGATGGTGCTCTAGTCAAAACAACAACGTTCTCGGGTGAACGGCTCCCAACTGTCCCTCCCCGACCCCCTCCCCTTCCCTCGCATTTTCCTTTAGCTTCCACACACACACACACACACACACACACACACACACACACACACACACACACACACACACAGCTGCTTTTTCACGGGAAGTTCATCTTGTTTGCTGGAACAGGTGTTATGCAGCTGAAGAATCTAACCAACCTAACACAGCATCTTTGATTACCAGGGATATTTTCAACTTGTTTACCTTGTAAGTCCCTGCTGATAATATGACTATTTTTTTCTTTCGGGCATTTTTCTACAAGATAATACCAAAATAAAAGTAGAGAGAGAATGAATGAACTCTGTTAAGAGCGATGTTGAAAAAGCTCTTTTATAAGTGTAGACGTGGTGGATGTATCTTTCAGTTTAAGGCCGGCTGCTGGTTGTGTAAATACTGATCAACACCCTGTAAAAATGATTGACTGCGGTGCTATGTTACTCAATTAATCAACGTCTCAGCTTACACACACACACACACACACATGCCTGTATTACACAGAAAAACTCTGATCGAGCAAAGATGTTTCTTTTTGTTTTGTTCTTTTTTTGAGTTTTGGAAGAACCAAATAAGTCACAGCACCAAGCTAAACATGTCCTCAAAAATAATTTACTCTAATCTACTCTGGCCCACTAAATAGTCTAAAACTGACCACTGGGTGAATATACAAAATGTGACAAAACAAATCAACCAGTTCCTGTTTCTTCACAGAAATGTGAAGCCACTTAAACAGGTAGTGTTAATCCATTTGTTTGGAATTCTGCTTTTTTTGTCACAGACCTCAGGATAAGATAAATGCACCAGGCATATCTAATATCAATATATATATATATATATATATATATATATATATATATATATATATATATATATATATATATATATATATATATATATATATATATATTTATATATTTTTTTTTATAATATAAAATCCACATCAAAATCAACAACACTTGGTTAGGATGAGGAGAACGATCATGGTTTGGGTTAAAATCACCAGTAAAGATCTTGAGATGTCCAGTGAAAATGATGCAATGTACAGTTTCTCTACTGCTCTGCTGCTGTTTGTGCAACTTTACCATTTTTTTTGCAGAAATAGTCTCATCATCCACTTTCTAATTTAGAAATTTGCACTTACTGGCTCATAGACACTTTATTAGTCTTTTTTTATTGAAGTCTACAGGGCAAATCTGCATTTCCAAAATGACATAAGAAGGCCCCAGTGCGTATGACGGATGTGATAAAAATAGTCAGAAAAACAACTCCCAAAACATGCACTAAAATTCCACTCCTGTGGATAACGCCCCATTTCCACCTGGTGTTAACATACGTCCGTATCTGGATGCGTTATCTAGATACCAACATCAGGCGGAGTCAGGCGACCTTTCAGTTTACTGGGCCGAAGTCTATTTCACGTTCTCATAAATGTGCAATAATGTGTCCAGATACCGATCGTGTTTTAATGCCAGGTGTGAACGGAGCAGTAGAATCTGCATGTGTCTAATAACCTGCTGAGAATGAAGGCTGGCCGTCAGATAGAGGAGAGCGATCAGAAACATGGGGAACGTTATACGGTATAACTCAAGTTATGGTGCTAACGGTCAATGGTGTAGCGCTTCAAACTAATGGGTCCTTACAGCCCGTTTTCTCTCTTTTTGCCATTTTTTTCTCCATGTGGTCCTCACACTCAGAAACGGGGACATTCAGAAGGCTTTTTTTTCATAGTTTTAGAACCAATCTTCAATAAGGAACCATATGATGATACCATATAATCTCTCCTGATCGGAGGGTTCACCCTAAAGTATTCACAGGAGCCTTTCTCTCAATAACTCTGTAAACATTACATACACACACACACACACACACACACACACACAAAACATCAAGAAATTACATCAAGCATGGCGGCGGCGGTGGTGTGACGCAGAATCAATTTGGGCTTCTTCAAAAGCTCCACTTGAAGCTGGCGCCGGGCTGGAGACGGAGCATGAGATGCTAATCGGCGGAAAAAAAAAAAGGTCCGGGCGTAGAGCCCTCCCCCTCCCATTGAGCGCGCCCGCCTCTGAAGCCACCGTCTTAATTATCACCACGGGACGTACATTACCAGACCAAACGCAAATGTCATCAAAAAAAAAAACGACAATAGGGCTCACAGTCGCCGTTATCGCCGGGCATTAATCGCCCTTATCACGCTCACATTATCCAGTTCAAATAAGGTGCTTTAATAAGCAGGCTCGGCCATTTAGGCCTCATAAATATCCACCGGGGAGCCAAGGTGATCCAGGTCTTTAAACAGGTTACACTCGCACCTGTTACAGTTACGATCTACTGGCTTTTTATTCCAAATTTGGTGACATTTATGTTATTTTTTTCCTGCACTGGAAGTACAACCTGGATTCTAAAAAAAATCACTTTTTGTGGGAGATTCTCAAAAATGCCCTAAAATTGTTCATTTATTTGTAAATTATTAAGACTGGAAATTCAACCAGGCCTCGGTTCATCTGATTTGCATCAAGTGCAGCTGAATGTGCTCTGATTCTGATGCTGTTTAACATTAACATGTGCATGAAACTAATGGAAGTCCTCGGCTGCTCGACTTGAAATACTGGTTGGAGACACTTGGACCTGTAATTGGGTATTGGTAGAAATATTCTCACAAGAGGAAAAGGCCGTATGTGACTAACTGGTTTAAAAATACTCGGGTTAGAGAACAGTTAAATTATAAAAAAGAAAAACTGACGCCTTTCACTTTACACACATCAACACAGAAAATGGTTTCCCGGTGTTTTCTCGTAGAGTTTATGTTGCTGACAGGCCTGCAGCACTTTGTATGTTAATTTCCTCAGTTGTGAGGTGCTGTGGCTTTTTTTTCTCCACATTACACTGGATCAATTGCAAATACAGTGAACATACACATATGCAATTTCCTGCACCACACAAAAACCTCAGTGAGGTTTTCTCTGGCGAAATCAGTCAAATACAATTTAACCGTAGCATGGTTGAAATGAATTTGCAAATAGACACAAGCCTAACAAAAGTGTCTTCAGTTCACACAATGTAATTCAATTTTAGGAGAAAGTGTCAAAATTAGTTTATTTATATTTTATAGAAATGTTTAAATTTTTCTTGGTTTGTCAAGAGACCATAAGGTGATATATAACCTAAGATCTATTATTATTCTAACAATGAAAAGGCCTACCTGAAGGAAGGGGGTCTGGGTACCAGAAGCCAAATCCTCGCCACCAGACGCCTGAGGAATTTCCAGATATCCTCTCAAATACTGAGGGATTTCTTCTCCCGCACCATCAGGGACGAGCGTTGAGCGGGATCCAGAACTCCTGCAAAGACATGCAACATATCAGGTTAAAGGTCAAATCAGGTGCCCAAACATGTGGATAACAAGCCTCTTTTTAATCTGTTTCTTCGGTGTAGTCAAACCAGCAGTGCATGGTTGGGTGTATTATTTCCACCATTTCAGCAACCCTGTTGGTATACCATACTGTATAGCACTGACCCGTACTGTATCGTACTAACTGTACTGTACCAGACTGTACTATACTAATGGTACCAATTCGTACTGTTTCGTACTGTACCATACTGTACCATACCAATCTGAACTGTACCAATCCCTACTTTATCATACTGAACTGTACTTTAGTATAATGAATGGTACCAATCCCTACTATACTGTACCAGAGTGTAGTATACTAACAGTGCCAATCTGTACTGTACCAATCCATACTTTAGTGTACTATACAGGACTGTAGTATATTATCCTTACCAAACCGTACTGTACCATACTGTACCGTACCAATCCCTACCGTATCGTACTGAACCATACTTTAGTATACTAAATGAAACCAATTCCAACTGCACCTACTGTACAGTACCATACTGTATCGCATTGACCTGTACTGTATCCTACTAACTGTACTGTACCAGTATACTAACAGTACCAATTCGTACTGTAACGTTTCGTACTGTACCATACTGAACTGTACCGATTCCTACTGTTTCATAGTGAACCGTACTGTAGTAAACTGAATGGTACCATTCCCTACTATACTGTACTATACCAGACTGTAGTATACTAACAGTACCAAACTGTACTGTAGCGATCCATACTGTACTGTACCATACCAGACTGTAATTATAACTGTTTTGTACTGCACCATATCAACCTGAACTGTACCAATCCCTACTGTATCATAGTGAACCCTACTGTAGTATACTGAATGGTACCATTCCCTACTGTACCGTACCAGAGTGTAGTATACTAATACTAATGCACCATACTGTACTGTACCATTCCGAACTGTAGTATATTAACAGTACCAAACCGTACTGTACCGTACTGTTTCGTACTGCACCATACTGTACCGTACCAATCTGAACAGTACCAATCCCTACTGTATCGTACTGAACCGTACTGTAGTATACTGAATGGTACCAAGCTGTACCACAATGAACCGTACTGTACCATACTGTAGTATACTAATGGTAAAAATCCGTATTGTACTGTACTGACCCGTACTGACAGTGAGTTCACTGCTTAAAACTATATTCAGCCAGAACAATGTTGATGTCTCCACAGTAAGAACAACTGTGACAAGTGGCACTTTTAAATATGATAATTTAGGCCTCATTTAAGTTTAACGAAACCTCACTTTTTCTGATTTCAAAAGAAAGTAGAAATACTCGGAGCAAAGTGTTTTCTTTGGACTATTCTTAGTAGATATGTACTATCAGAGTCAGAGAAAGTCTCAGAGCTCTAAAAAAAACAACAATATCCGCTGGATTTGTGCCCCACACGGTGCTGGAAGTGACGGAGATATTAGTTTGTTCTCTCTTCCTCAGTACCACAGGATTTCCAATGAATCCTTCAGAGACGGCATTAGGAACGCAGACAGAAGTTAATAAAAGTCTAATCAGAATAACTTCCAAAGCTTTGGCTTTTTTTACTTTCTAAATGAGATCAAAGCGAGAGTCGAAACCATTTAAGAATTACTAAGATCTGGAAGACACAAACAACGGAAAGAGAAAACGTAATGAATGGCCAGGCAACAACAAATAAAATAATAAGACAAGGGGAAAGAAAAAAAAGACAGAGAAGAGGAGGGATAGAAGAATCCACGGGGGACACTTTTCCTTTATTGTCTCTCCGCTTTCATCTGGTGTATTTTTGTTTGTTTTGTTTATTTCTCCATTTGAGAGATTTGGGTTCTCATGTGTTGTCCAAAGGGGCGGGATGTGTGTGTGTGTGTGTGTGTGTGTGTGTGTGTAGGGGGGTAGCCTTCCAGGGGGTTGACTTATTATTACTGTGTGAGTGTGTGTTTGTCCTTGTTTGTGTAATTATATTCCCCAAATTTCCATAGAGGAAATAGGCTAAGATATAATTGGCATGACAATGGAAGAAACAGTTGATTTAATATTATTATTATCATAATGTCAAGACTTTAATTCACACTTCAACTTGTGCATGTATGAAAACTTTTTTTGTTTTTTTTTTAACTGGAGAAGCTGCACTATTACTATTACTTCTAGGTGCAGATCAGAGGTGGACCCCGCGTCTCTTTTCATACGTAGCAGCTGTTATTCAGAAAAAGGTCGGCGGAGCCAGGGTCGACACCAAAAACAGAAACGGAGGGGTTAGAAATCAATGTCGGACTCGGTCTTCCCTTTCACTTCACACGGAGCAGGGAAGGAGGCGGCGGAGGGCGGATATCTGGGAGGATGAGGAGCGGTGGCACCGGAGGACACCTCGGGTCAATAAGGAATTGATAGGAGCGGGTGAAACTACAGGCCGGGGATAAAAGAGTGTGGAGTAGGAGGGGTTCAGGCCGAAAAACCCTGCAAACGCTTCGCTGTGCCGAGCCGGCTTTTCAGACGGAGCGACGGAGGGCACGCCGCCACGCGTCCACCTATTCATCACAAATGCAAATTTAATTTCCTGTTAAATGCAACAGCACTTTGGATTCCGCTCATTCACTCAACGGCATGACCACCATATATATATATATATATATTTATATATATATATAAATTGCAATATTAATTGTGCTAATTGTTTGTTACAGTCAACTATATTTCCGTCATTGAGCGAACAAATTCCAGCTCACCTTTTCTGATTCAAGAAAAAAAAAAGAAGAATAAGTAGAAGAAAACACACACACACACACACACACACACACACACACACACATGCACATCGAGAACATGTCAAAGTCATTCTTCATTAAAATTGCATTGGATGTGTTGTGACATTCCTGACATGTGGGAAATAACGAGGCGATGGAAGAATGATAGAAAAACAGCCTTTGAAGTGCGGCGTACCTACGCAAAAAAAAAAGAAAAAAAAAAAGCTCCGCTATCCTCCCGGTGAGGAATAAAGCCAACAATTAAGCAAATAAAGATATCAATTAAGTGGCGTAATTGAGATTGTGTAGATATATGAAAATGAATTTCCCAAAGGTGCCCCGGAATAATGAGTTCCACAGAGGTATTAAAGGTAGGATTGTGTTATAGCCCCCGTGAAAAAAGCTACAGTCACACACACACACACACACACACACACACACACACACACACAAAGGTGATTTTCTTCATCCTTTACCCCTGCTTGTTTATTCCACAGCTGTCTGTCATTTTCCTGCCTTAATCTTTGAAGGTATATGCAAAAAAAAGCCACATTTTTGAACACTCAATCAACAATAAACGCTAAAAATTCATAGGGAGAGTCAGAGAGCAGCGCGCCGCCATTAACATTCAAACGCTGGCGCTAGCGCGCCTTCGCAATTAGCGGAATAGCTAATACAGTTAAAACGAAGACAATTGATAGGACTGATGAAAAGAAATAAAAGAAATAAAAACAAGCGTTTTTCACCTGACCCGGCAGAGATGAGGCGGCGTGTCGGGGCCTCTATCCCTGCGGCGCACCTGTGTCGGCGAACCCCTCCGCCCCCCAGAGGTCAGAGGTCGCCGGGGTGCCTCCTCACACGAAGGCGCCTGCGGGCCGCGTGGCCGCCGGAGCACCCGCTCGTATCAATTATCAACCCGGTCTTAGCTAATGACGTCCTCGCACGGATTGCTCTTCAGAGCAATTAATGCGGCTGTTTTCCGCCGGAGGAGGATGCCCCCCATACGTACGTGTCAGAGCCCCCACGCCCACGCCGCCATGCACGCTCAGCCTATGTAGGACGTACAAGCCCACACTTCTATTATCGTGATTATCTGTCTTTAAGCTAGTTTTTTCTCCTTCTTCCACTATAGCATGGGTCAGGCGTGCCAGGAATGCTGGTTCCTAACAGTAAGTACGAGCAGTCATTAGACCGGGTCCCGGAGTAAGACTGGATTTTTCTAAATTTGGTTCCCGGGCTGAAGAGGTTTAACAACCTCTGCGCCATTATGCTGCAGGAAAATGGATAATGAGGACAAGGTTGAGAGACAGAGCACGGATAGAACCGAAATGCACAAACGACGGGGGCCGCGCGAGCACGAAAAATCTGGTGGATTGCATCCACACACACACACACACACACACACACACACACATACACAACAAACACAAAAGATGCACAGTTGTTCTCCATCTCTCTGAGGACGAACTCAATGTTCTGCATATTGAATGAAACAAGACCAGTTGGAGTTGGATCTATTTTCAGTGCGAAACACACACACACACACACACACACACACACACATGCACATTTATTTATTTTTTTTCCTCTTTTTTCCTGAACCCAGTGTTTCTGAGTGGCTGTGCCGTGCTGTAGTTGTAGCCCGGACCACAAGGTCAAGGTATGAGTTGGTTGGAAAAAAAAGAAAGGATGTTGAATTGAAGCTCAGATAGACAGAGCCAGCTGGGAAGTTCTACCTGAAAATACATATGTCTGCAGTATATCATGCAAATATAAAGTAGTGGGCAGTAAAAGTAAATCCACAGTACATATCGTCAATATAAAGTAATTAGTACAATATTCTAATGATAGTTTTTCATGATAGCTAAGATGTTTCCCTTGATAATGGATCAATTATTGCATCTTTTAACCACAAGTCAACTTTACCTAGTGCAGAAGCATGAGTATATTTCATTTATATTATTACAACTGAGGCAAGGTTGACTGTTACAGCTTACGTCTTAATAGAGAAATTGTACATTAGGGAAGAAATGAGGAGAGGAGAGACAAGGAGAGGCATGAAAATATAGTTATTGTAGAAAAAAGGCTGTAATTTATGTTAAAACTGGATATTGATATTGAATTGAATTATAGACTCAAACCTGAGTCTGCTGCTGAAGAGGAAAGTGCTCTACCCCTACACCACTGCAGCACACCTATGGGATGTTAACACACACACACACATTTCCTACATTACCTTAAACTCAACTTTTACAACTTGTACTATACATGTTGCTTCATCAAGAAAGAACAAAATGTAATGAAATAAATGCATGCAAAAAGGTGAATATTTGACATATATTGTAGCTGTAATAAGCAAAAAGAACATGCAAAAAAGCTGTCAATTAAATGTTGTGTAGAGAATAAGGTACAATATTTATCTCTGAAATGTAGTGGAAGTTGAGAACAGTGAATTATTTCCTAATTTGTGCACACTGAAAATTTTATTGGGAATAAGAAACTGCAAAAAATGATGTACACAGAAATAAGCAGAGATGGGGATTATATATATATATATATATACAGTATATGTATGTATTGTCATTTATTGTAACTTTAGTGTAAATGTAATTAAATTATTTATTATTGAAAAAGGAAAGCGGTAGGGTTCAATTAAAATTTTATTTCTCGAATTTTATTTTTGTGACATGTGTCAAACTCGAGGCCCGTGGCCCGAATTATGGCCGTGCGCCACGTTGTCTGTGGCCCCCCAGCTGGTTTAGACTGGGAATAGTGAAATAAATCAACATCACACGCTGACGTGGAAGAAAGAAGAAGAATGAGCAGAATAAGAACCTGAGATGCACTGACCCAGTAGCAGGCGTCATGTGTGACTGTGTGAAAGCAGCGCTCTGTGGACCTTTTCTGGTTAAATAAACGCTCAGAGCTAACGGCGTTAGCGACGGCCAAGTGCTCAATTCTCTGGAAGCTTTTCCTCTGCTGTGGATTTTAATCACGTGGGAGTGAGAGATGGACAGACCCCCCCCTGCTATCATCCTCCTCCCGATCATGAAAAGATCAATTTGACCATTTTACCGGGCGTGCAGCCTGAGTGAAGTGTCCTCCGTGCCGTGGAGTGGTCTCCGGGCAGCCCCGGCGTTGGCAGCCAGGCCGGCGCCGCGCCGCTCGCCACAGCTTGCCGCCGTTGACCGGCGGCCCGGGCAGGCGGCCAGCTACCAAACAGCCCTATTAGCATTTGGTCTGGATTAGAGCGGGTGTGCTGGGAATGTGTTGGGAATACCAGCCGTCTGGAGCCGGTTCAGTGATTCCAAATGTTGGCTGGAATCCTGTTGACACCCTATGATCTTTTTTTTTTTTTTTCTTTTATAATATTAACATTTATCTGAAGCTTTAAATAGGAGATGCCAAACTCAGTTTAGTTCATGGGCCACGTTTAGCGTAATATGACGACCAATGAAAAATAACATTTAAATAAAAACATGTAAAGGAACCCATTATAAACATTTATGGTTAATTAACCTTCAATTAGATATTTCATGTTTTAAGCAGCCGCTGAAGTTATCTCCTGATTTATAAACCATTTACAAATCAAAACTGTACATATTTTTATTCCTTGTGCCCTGAAAGATTCTTACAGACTGTATCAGGGGTTCAGTCTCTGCTTTTATGGCATTTCACACGTTGATCTCGTCAACATTAAGAGTAAAAAGACTCTTGGCTAATCGAACAATTGTGCATGTTGTCCTGAAAAAATATTTAAAAGAAAATCATCAATAATAATAAAACACTCAAAACGATTTTACAGAATGAATATAAAAGACATTCTGTTCTTTTTGCTCTGATTTGGTCTCCACCACTATGACTAAAAAAATGTCCTGAGCTTGCACACATTTTTTTTTTTTTTTTTTGCAATTTGACGGTTCTCTTTTGATTGATTAGTAGGTAACAGTTGCATGTAAAAGCATAAATGAATGATAATGATTCAGCACTTCTCACTAAATTAGTGTTAATTATGCAGGGGATTGTGTATTACTCTTGTCTGTTCCTGCTTCTCTTCCTGCTTTTTCAAGGTCCATGACGTATAATCTACATGTTTACGCTCAAATAAAATAAAATATTAAATGATCTTAAAAGAATTGAGCAGCATTTAACACCCTGATGTATAATTTACTTTAATTTATAGCTCAGCTGCTTCATCAGGTGTGATTCTGTTTGACTGGCACATGAGCAACAACCCACCTCCCATCATATCTTTAATAAAAATATTATTTTAACTATGAAATTGTACTAATTCTTGGTTGTTGCTTGTATGTGGTGTCTAAGTCCTTTTTTAAGAAGCTGTTTCAAGTTGGAGTTTTGTCTGTTTAGCTTTTTTCTAATGGGTTATAAATTCGTGTTTATTTTTGCGGATTGCTCCTTTAAAGTGGAACAAAGCAGGAGGAAAAGAAAAAAAGAGACATGTCACAGTGGGAAAGAGGTTTCACCAGGAGACAACCAGTGACCTGTCACACACACACACACACACACACACACACACACACACACACACACACACACACACACACACACACACACACACACACACACACACACACACACACACACACACACACACACACGGTGCATGTTAATCTGAACTGATTGCATGTCCACTTACATAAATTATGAACTGCATGAGATGCATTATTTACTCAGCAGAATTAAAAAGGCATGCCGGGGTACTGGATGCCATCACAACATCACGACACACACACTCACACACACACACACACACACACACGCACACACACACACAGATTTAGCAGGAATGCAGTTGGAACAGAAACAGTGGCTAAAATCAGCATCTCCACACACACACAACTACTTTTTTGTTGGGTACCTTCTTTTTCCCGCCTCATCCGTCCATCCCTCCACTCTTCCGTCTTACCCTCTTCCTCCCTCCGTTCCCTGATTACTTTCTTCATGACCATCCCTGCCCTCCCTCCCTCCCTCCCTTCATTCATTTTTCATTAGCTGTTTTTCATTCTCATCCTCCTCTTTCTCCCTCATATTCATTCCCCTCTTTCCTCTTTCTTTCACTCGTACACTCCTCATCATTTTCTCTCATATTTCTCCATATCCAGGTTCCAGCACCTCATTTTCCCTCCATCCATCTTTGTTTCACTCCGTCCTCCGCACTCGCTTCATTCCTCTATTAACCGTATTCTCATTCCACTTCCATCTTGATCCCTCTTCCTTTCTTCCTCGCTCCTGCACCTCTGTATTTTTCATCAGACGCGATAGGACGTGAAGTTAGGCCAGAAACAGTTGGAGGAGGCAGCGACAATATTTTGACAGGACGCACTCAGTGAACGAGCGGAGGGAGAGGTGGATGGACGTGGGTGGAGGAACCAGGTGAAACCACGTTTAGAACAAACCGCAGGAATTGTTGATACATGCACGGCTTGCATGTTGTACTTTATTTATTTACACGCCAGTCGCCGCACGTCTTATCTCAGACTCGTCATGCATTATTCTTTTTCGTTTTGCTGTCGCGTGGCGTTATTAGGATAGGCCGAGCTACTCTGAAATGTTTGAAGCCGGGTTTAATGACAAAAAAAAAAAACTTGTATTGGCTTTGATTTTTCTTTTAAATGCTGTGATGTAGAGAACGTTAGAGCGGCTGTGCACAACTTTCTGAAATCCATTCATATTGGAGACGTCTCGCGACACAAAAAGATCCCGAATCTTTTCTGTTCTGCATCGATTCTTCAGTGAGGGAGAAATACGAAATATGGAAAATGACTCCTTTTCCAAAATTAAAAAAAAAAAAAATGGATTTCCCATCTCACATTGGAAAACGAAGGTCAAACGACATCCATGCACCCACTAATATATATTTTGCATGTAGGTCACACTGACCAATCACAGAGTTTTCAGGAAGCAGGAAGTGCGGCCATCGCCATTACAATGTTGTTGCATTGGCTTCATAGAGTGTAAAGAGCAATATAAAGAAAAAAAAATAAACTATATAAAATTGTAAAACAGTGGCTACCATTTTTAATATGACTAACAGGTACATAAAATATATAATAAAGATTTTTTGCTCAGGAATGAGGCTGCTCAGACAGTGGTGGTCAAACTTGAGTCGAATAAAAGTCAAACTGGAGTCGAGTGGAGCCGTAGTCGTGAAGTAGAAACGTGGTTTAACCAATGACCGTCGTCCCGTTACGCATATTCATCTACTTATATTCTCTCCTCTGAGTATTTTTGAGGATTATCGCGGCATCATCAAGGCAAAAGTAGCCGCTGAATAACACGCAGAATTTTGCTCGAATCAGACCCTAAAAGAAGTAGTGAATGGAGCAAACAGCCAAGATGCTGCTTGTCTATTCCTACATTATCTCTATGGTGGTTTTGTGGTTTCTATCCGAGGTTTCCACCTTCCTTTTTTCTATCCTTCCTCCCTTTAAGTCGGCAGTAAAGCTGAAATCAGCGTGCGAAGTGACGCAACAGGGCGGCTCCTTTACATCCACAGCTTTGCTGCAACTTTTTCTTTTTTATTTTTGGACACAGAGAGAGAGACGTCCTCTGAAACAGATAGAGAGAGAATAAAGAACAGCACCAGGAGAATAAAAAGCTCCCATGCAGCGGCAGCCTCAATCTTGGCTTAGCACCTAAATATAGAGCGTGCCGGCTGTTCATGTACTGTTATTGCAATGCTAATGCCCACAATCAGGTTTTTTTTTTTTTTTTTGGAGGGGGGGCTAGCCAGCCTCGCAGCACGGCCGCCGGCTCCTGAATATGCATGCTGCCCGAGTCGGGGAAGAAGAAGAAGAAGCAGAAGCAGAGCGCCAGGCGAGACACAGAGGATTTGATGTTCAATAAAAGAGAGAGCCTTTGACATGGAGTACGAGCCGGGCCCTGCCTCAATATAAAAGAACCAGGAGGGGAATTAGATGGATGGAGGATTCCTTCAGAAGTACAGGCAGAAAAGGGAGTTATGAGAAAAGGAAAAGGGGATATTTGAGTGTTTCTGAGTGTGTGTGTGTGTGTGTGTGTGTGAAAGTGACAGAAAAGCAAGCATGCACACACTCTTCTTTTTTTTTTTCCACCAAGTATGGATAATACGGACCTACGGATACGTCATCATTGAAAAGTCTCACTCACGGCCAACTTTCTCCAAGCTTTACGTGCCTTTTTAAAGATTACCTTTAAAATCATTGAGTCACTTAACGGGCTCTTTAAATTAGACGGGGCCTGCAGGTCGGCCTCGTTACAGACGCCATTAGCGGCCACGCTGCAGGAAACGGTTGTTTAAGCGCTGCTAAGTGGTAGCGGTGGATCCTCCTGAAGACGGCGCTACCTTAATGGCCCGATGAGACGGATCCTCAAAACTTGTGCTGTGTTTTTCCCGGGAAACAAGACTACACTTCTTTGCTATAGGAGAATAGATCGGAGATGTCGACTCTGATTGTATAAAACAGAAGAAGAGTCATTCCTTCACAGTCTACACCTGAGTAATTGATTATTGTTTCAATCAGTTCTCGACTGTGTGAGGTTTGCAGTTGTTGTGCCCCACGTTGTCCATTCAAACCAATGGCGCTTAGTTTGGGCTCATTTTAAATGGTGTGAATGCAACAGTAGCACTCAGGTTCACTATATGAACTGAGACCTGCAAAAAGAGGTCAAACTGGTCTAAAAAAGGGGACACATTATTATTATTTCATTGGAACAATGTTGGTTGCATGTGACCTCATTCATTCATGAAATACTACGTCTTCTCTGTCTGCATTGATGCTCTAATGCATCTTCATGGACTCCACACTCATTCTGGAATTGGATATTTTGCCAAAAATGGCCAATGGGACCATGTCAGAATCGGCATATGTGGTGTAATCCTAAAAAAAAAACTTGGTACCAGAAAGTTTACCTATTTAAAACGTTTTGAAAAGATTAAAAGTGCATGCAATCAATTGGTTTTATAGTCTAGGTGGATTCAATATTTTAAATTTAGCATTCTTTCTCACAAAATTGGCATTTTTCTACAAAAAGATGTCACAAATGGACTTTCAAATGACAAGAAACCAACATGCACAAAGTTCTTAAAACTGTACTTTACAAGTTTTTAACTTTCTCCAAACGTGATGCCACTGAGCTAAAACAATCAGAATGATGAGCACCAATGGTGATTTCTACTGGACGATAAACCTTGATGAAACAACCGATTTTGCCTTATTAGTAAAACTGTATTGCCTGGTGTGAAATAAATATAGACAAATGAAATCACTTCCTAATCACCAGATTGATTGACGATGAATTGTTGGAGGTGAATATTGTTTTAAGAGAGATGTAATAAGTAACCAGGCCTCCACATATCCTGGTTCGCTCTCATCAATCCTACATATCTGTGTACGTCTGCGTCCCAGCAACAATCACAGCGAGCCAAATGGTTTCTGACCGTGATCAGCTCCGTGACTTTCACGGTTTCCCGAGCTCACGGCAGAGGAAACGGGAAGGTGTGTGTAACGCTTCTTTATTCACAGCTGCATACATAATGGTAAAAAAATCTCATTGAGTTCTGGGAAACTAAAATATATCTGTATAAAAACAACGTGTAAGACAAAGACTTTGGTCTCAAACATAAAAGTTTACATCCACCACTTCACACACTGCAAAAAAATAGAATGTTAACAAGTGAAAATACTTTGTCTTTTGTACAATTACTAACAAAATAAGTAGAAAATTCTAAAAAAAAAACCTTTATTCCATTAGCAGATCATCTTGCTTATTAATTTTTTTTCCCTCTTGTTCGATCAATTTAATCATTTTTTTATTAAGTTATGTTTTAATGGTGTGTTTTTATCTCAAATTCCATTTCTTTTTTATCTCAAATTGTAAGGAAAAACTTGAAATAAGTGAGATTATCTGCACATGGAATACGATGAAGTCAACATTGGACTAATTGTACTAAATACAAGATATTTTCCCTCGATCAGATTTCATTTTCTGCAGCAAAGCACTAAACTGGGACGTGTGGAATGGTCCAGTATGAATCTAATCACTGGGATACTGAGCACCGAGGTTTATGGGTAATGTGGTTATTCTGATGATCGTGGTGACACTGTTGTCTCATTTTGTGAATAAAACAAGGAATAATTGTGTAAAACGCGTTTAAACGGTAAAGCGGGATAAAGGCTGCACGCTGAATAATGCACGTGTGGTAATGCAGGAGCAGCATTGACATTCATGCTGGGATTTACATGCGTTCTGTATAATGCACAGTCACCAGCAGGAGGGGGGGGGGGGCGTCTTCCCGGGCCTGGGGGGGGTGCCGTGCGTGCGCTACAGCCGGGGCAACTTCCATATTAAGTGTGTTTTCCGTTGCAATTAAGGCTTTGGCCTGATCCCTTCTGACACGGTAATTGTTATTTCAAATGCAGATTAATAAATCATGGACATCTAGTTAAGAATTAAAATAGGTCTGCAGCACCGCTGGAGCCGGAGCTGTAACCTCCACAACCCCCCCTGCACCCATCCACCCCCCCCACACACACACACACACACACACACTCTACACACACACACACACACACACACACAAACACAGTTCATGTGGACATGCCATAGCAGGGGTTGTCAGACATGAAGTCGTCACATACGCCTCTACATA
This sequence comes from Eupleurogrammus muticus, assembly GCA_036785175.1. Taxonomy (NCBI): domain Eukaryota; kingdom Metazoa; phylum Chordata; class Actinopteri; order Scombriformes; family Trichiuridae; genus Eupleurogrammus; species Eupleurogrammus muticus. The sequence continues at coordinate 1,302,818 of JAYKQN010000030.1, read as the reverse complement.
TTACACATATAACATGATATCTAGAGCGAGGGTGTCAAACGCGTGGCCAGGGGCCCAGAACCGGCCCAGTTACGGGCTCTAATCCGGTCTGGAGTATTTGCTGAGGAAATGTGTGTGTGTGTATGACTATTATAAGATTTGAGAGAAACGCTGAAATAAACGACAGCATCAAATGCCCCCCCCCCCCCGATGGATGAAAGTGATAATAAAAAAGTTCCATTTCCTGTTTCTTTCACAGAAATGTGAAGTCAGTGAGAATCTTTCAGGGCTCAAAAGTGATAAAATATTTACAGTTCTGATTCGTAAATGGTTTGTAAGTCAGGAGAGAACCAATTGAAACGTGTGAATATATCGTTCCTATTTATTTGTTTTCATTTTAATTGAAAGTTAACCAATTGTGGATTTCTTTATGTAAAAAATTGGAGAGAAATCAGTTGTAGGTGATGTTAATTCTACATTTATTCATACAGGTGTTGAATGTGGCCCCCATGTGATATACATATACATATGTACACATGCTGATTTTCTTTTTCTTTTTTTAAAATTATAATATGATGCTTTATCTATCAGCGTAATCTTGAGTGTACGTTAATGTATTCCAATCACCTCTGAAACGTGTCCAGGCTGAAGCTAATTATCAAAAAGAATTACCATAATGCCACGTTCTATGAATGTCGGATCAGGAGAAAGAGATCGATTTCACCAAAACTGAAAAAGGAGGTGAATTTACCGATAATAGTTTGTATTTATACGTACTTGTAGGTTTTTACTCAAAATTTGATGTACATTTTACATCTTTCAGATCATATCTGCAGCAATTATCAACATCAGCTTTAACTAGCACCTACTGTAACTAGTAGTTTAGAATCCCGTTAGCATTACAATCCAAGTAATGTGACTTGTTTCCATAGTATATATAAAGAACAAGTCCATAATAAGTACATAATAATACCTAAAATGTGTGTGTCTATATTTATATGGTGCAACTTGACCCTAGTGTTTTAGAGCATATTTCTAATGGTTCTGTTATCATATCATTGGGTTGTATGTGCATAATAAACACAAGTTGTGACATATATATATATATATATATATATATATATATATATATAGATCATTCTGATCTTCTTCCAGATGATTGATAAATGTGCTCAAATGCAGGTGAAAATGATCCTGAAGCAGCAGCAACACAACACAACATTATCGTAATGAGCGTCACAGGACGACGGTGGACCGAACCCCCGAAACGAGGCTTTATTTAAATTGCTAAAACAGGATCAGCGAGGGAGGCGACAGTCCGAGTTCAGCGTGAACGCAGGGAAACACAAACATACATGCACGGTGTGTGTACACACACACACACACACACACACACACACGTACATGTTCTGTACACACATATGCAAGCGCACATAGCATCGACACACAAACACACGAGCACAGACTGTAAACAGCCCATAGTCGCGGGCAAACACACAATACATACACACATCATCTGCGTCTGGCCTCAGATGGCGCGGAGCTGTTTACAAAAGGCACTTAACACACACACACACACACACACACACACGCTGCATCAGAATAAATAGAAGGCAGAGAAACAAGATCCTGCATAAAACTTTCTGCACTTTAGTCCACTTCCACCTCTCCGGCCTCCTGCTTTAAAGATGTGAGAAGCCTGACTGTCCCTTTAAGACCTCCGTAAGGTTGTGATGTCACAACCGTACGACCCTTCCCTCCCCTCCTATGAACTCCAGCTCCCTCCTTCTCCTTCTCCTTTTTTTTTTTTCCCTTTGTACAGTATGTGGAACGTGAGGATTCAAAATTTAAAGTATCATGATTAATACGTGCGGTGGATGCTACATATACTACAGTATCTTCACACACACACACACACACACACACACACACACACACACACACACACACACACACACACACACACACGCAGTCTCCTGCGGTCGCCACAGAGCACTTTAGCTATCACTGTGGATTACGCCTGAGACCTGTAATGCACCTTTAAGTACGCCAGGGCCCTTTTAAGCCACAAGCCACACACACACACACACACATTCATAAGCACACATGGACACACACTGTAAGCACACACACGGGGATCTTAAAATACACACACACATACACACACACACAGTTCTGTGCTTTCTTATGTCGGTAAGACGCTGATCGGTGTAGAAATATAAATGAATAGAACCACACTTTGCTTGTAGAAGTGTAACTTTCTAGGTAAAAAAAAATGTCAAAATCCATCAGAATTATGGGATAAAAAGTCACCGTAACATACAGATAAACACTCGCATGTCTACATCCTGTACGTTCTGATGATCTAAAAATAAGCCGACTTATTTATTTATTCATTTATAAATCTCTCTCGTTCTACTTGCATGGACACGAGCTTCCAGCAGCCGAGGAGGAGGCACCTGAGTGCTCTCTGCATGTCCTGTTCTCTCTTTCAGATTGGATTCTGCATAAAAAAAAGTATGCATGACGCAAAAAGGAGGAGGTGAGGCCACAGCTGGAAAAACCTGGATGGCAACGCTATCTCTATGGTGATGAGACGCTGAGCTGCAGTTTCCTCACGAGTCGCGTGGAGCTCTCATTAAAGGTAGCTGGAGATCAGTGCTGATTCTGCTTTTTTTATGTAAAGAAATACATTATAAATATGAATTAACCCTCACTTTACAAAACAGGAGAGATGACATGAGAAAAAAAAGTGATATTGTCTCAGTTATTATTCAGTCGGTCTAGTGTTGGACACATTTACTCATTGAATATTTAGTGTTTCCACCATCAGGTGAATCATCTCCTGCCTCACAAACCATTTACCAATCAAATCTCTAAATATTTTATCCCCTGGAGCGCTGAAAGATTCGCACTGACTTCACATTTCTGTGAGGAAACAGGATCATGTTCGACATCGTTCCTCATTGGATTCACTCAGAGATCAGAAGTGGGCGGGGCTTAAATCCTATATACATATACATATCTATACTATACATCTATATATACATATATATATATACATATACAGATACATATATGTATACACTTCCTAATGGTTCTGTGTCAAATTAGACCCTTTCTTTTTTTCCTCTATCCTCAAAATCGAGCACATTCCCGCTCATCGATGATGTGGAGAGTCTATCAGTAAAACCCCATCTTCCTTTATCTTCACGAGAAGTAAAGTAAGTTCTCAGAAAAACATGACACGCGACGGCGTCCTGAGATCCTCTCGCAGAACTGTAGCCGACCCACTTGAACAACAAGAGTCCCGCGCTCAATCAAAAGACCCTTAAAATGCGTTTGGGCTTCCTGTGACAGATCACACACACACACACACACACACAGGACCCCCGTGGGTGAGCCCACATCCAGGGTTTGAATGCGACTAATCCGACGTGTCACCTCACACACCTGTGACCTCGCCTCCCGATGGACAGAGGAGTCAAAGAGAGGGAAAAAAAAGGAGGGAGAAAATCCAGCGTCCGCAGAGTGGAGCGATGACCTTATAAGAAGGAGCAGATGAGATCAGACGGTGAGACGACAGGTCAGAGAAAGAAGAGAGAGAAAGAAAGGAAGAAGAACAGAGAGAGGGCAAACAGAGCGCTGCAGTGTGGAGAGCAGCGACCCAGGAGGATTAAGTGGTCATGTGTGTGTGTGTGTGTGTGTGTGTGTGGGGGCTGACCACATAAAGCACGGAGGAGTCAAACTCTGTTCACTTCATGGACCAGGTTCAGCGCAATTTAATCTGGGATCAGTACAAAATGAAAGATAAAAATGATGACACCTGCAGGTTTTATCCTCCCCCCAAGAAGTTTGATCATTTCATTCTCAATGAAGTTTCATTTAAATCAGCTCCAGCTGGTGTTTTGTTTTTTTTTTTTTTTTCTTCTTTGTATTCTTCAGATAATAAGACTAAGATAATAATAACATGTGCAGCCTTTATTTATGAAACCCATAGTTTTACTACAGCCTTTGTTTAAACTGTATTTTTTATATGTTTATTGCTTTTATCTTTTTCTTATATATTTCTTGTAAAGTGGCCCTCAGTACCTTGAAAAGAAAGAATTATAAATAAAGTTATTTGAATGTTCAGTAAACCACAGCGCTGTTGATTAATGTTCACATGTTCTGTAAAGAAAATGTCTCAATTGAGTTTTCTTTTTTGCAGCAATCAAAAATACCTTTTTATTGTTGGCAATGTGCAAGATTTGTTTTGTTCTTCCAAAAAGAAAAAAAAACACCAAACAAAGAGAACAGTGTCCTTCACTGAAAATTATTTAAGATTTATTAAAAAAACAGCCGTGCTTTCTATGTGTTTTTTGGCGTCTTTATTTGCAGCCTTGTGGTGTTAGGGCACCGTGATCAATACATTTGATGGCGCTGGAGTCCCGGGGATCTTTAAGCGGGTTACCATGGTTACCCGCTACATGCACACTCGATCGTTCACACAAACACTCGAGGATAAACCTACTTGTAAAGGGGAGCATATGCTCGCATTCTTGTGCACGGGACGGAATGTACGCGCGCACACACACACACTTCACACCCTCACGATTTTCACACATTTTCCACTTGTGCACAACGCGTCCTTCTCGGACACTGCAATAACTTTCTGCACACACACACACACACACACACACACACACACACACACGAGCGTGCACGCACGCACACCGCTGTGACCCCAGAGAGCAGGCCAGCTGTGTGTGTGCTGGAGCAGTAACCTCAGCGTTAATTATAAATCAATGGGCCAACTGTAAACGCACACACAGAGTGCATCACTGGCACACGCCGCTCCGCCCATGCATGTCAGCCTCCACAGGGCGCGGCGGCCGTTTAAAGGGCCGGGGTCCGCTGCAATATTCATGGCCGATTATAACAGATGGCAGACACACGCCGCGCCGATACAGGGCGGCGATACGAGCCGAGCGGGGTTACGGGCGGCCGCCATGAAGTGATAAAACGCACACGCTGCTGCTGCTGCTGCTGCTGCTGCTGCTGTTAATGCTGCTGCTGCTGTTAATGCTGCTGCTGTTAATGCTGCTGCTGCTGCTGCTGCTGTTAATGCTGCTGCTGCTGCTGCTGCTGCTGTTAATGCTGCTGCTGGTAATGCTGCTGCTGCTGCTGCTGTTAATGCTGCTGCTGCTGCTGTTAATGCTGCTGCTGTTAATGCTGCTGCTGCTGCTGTTAATGCTGCTGCTGCTGTTAATGCTGCTGCTGCTGCTGTTAATGCTGCTGCTGTTAATGCTGCTGCTGCTGCTGCTGCTGTTAATGCTGCTGCTGCTGCTGCTGCTGCTGTTAATGCTGCTGCTGTTAATGCTGCTGCTGCTGTTAATGCTGCTGCTGTTAATGCTGCTGCTGCTGCTGCTGCTGTTAATGCTGCTGCTGCTGCTGCTGCTGTTAATGCTGCTGTTAATGCTGCTGCTGTTAATGCTGCTGCTGCTGCTGCTGCTGCTGTTAATGCTGCTGCTGTTAATGCTGCTGCTGCTGCTGCTGCTGTTAATGCTGCTGCTGCTGCTGCTGCTGTTAATGCTGCTGTTAATGCTGCTGCTGTTAATGCTGCTGCTGCTGCTGCTGCTGCTGTTAATGCTGCTGCTGCTGTTAATGCTGCTGCTGCTGTTAATGCTGCTGCTGCTGCTGCTGCTGCTGCTGTTAATGCTGCTGCTGCTGCTGCTGCTGCTGCTGCTGCTGCTGCTGCTGCTGTTAATGCTGCTGCTGCTGCTGTTAATGCTGCTGCTGCTGCTGCTGCTGCTGCTGTTAATGCTGCTGCTGCTGTTAATGCTACTGCTGCTGCTGCTGCTGCTGTTAATGCTGCTGCTGCTGCTGTTAATGCTGCTGCTGCTGCTGCTGCTGTTAATGCTGCTGCTGCTGCTGCTGCTGCTGCTGTTAATGCTGCTGCTGCTGCTGCTGCTGCTGTTAATGCTGCTGCTGCTGCTGCTGCTGCTGCTGCTGCTGCTGCTGTTAATGCTGCTGCTGCTGCTGCTGCTGCTGTTAATGCTGCTGCTGCTGCTGCTGCTGCTGCTGCTGCTGTTAATGCTGCTGCTGTTAATGCTGCTGCTGCTGCTGCTGTTAATGCTGCTGTTAATGCTGCTGTGCTGCTGTTAATGCTGCTGCTGCTGCTGCTGTTAATGCTGCTGTGCTGCTGTTAATGCTGCTGCTGCTGCTGCTGCTGCTGCTGCTGCTGTTAATGCTGCTGCTGCTGCTGCTGCTGCAGGGGTCGATTTGGTGGTGGAAAAACACACAAAGATTTTCCATCCTAACAAGTCATTTATGGGAAAACAAACAACAAGACTGTTTCTATAATCAGCTTTAAAGGAGAAATATATTTGGTTTTGTTAATGTGTTTTTTTGATGTTGTTGTTGCATTTCCTGTTTTCCATGTGCAAGGTAGATGTAAAACATTTGCAAAACTAATATTCGATGGAATTAGCATCCTTGCATTTGCTGGTGCAGTTGTGCATTCAGCCACCTGTAGATGTAGACACATTTAGTCTGATTAGTACACTTTTATTTTTTACATGTTGATGCTGAGACATATACATATGAAAATATTGCAGTAAAAGGTTCAATTCAATAAATTTAATTTTTAAAATATTTTTTATATGTTTGTATACGCAGTTGTTCATCGTTGTAGTTAAATATCATATTTTTTTCTTGTTCCATGTGCAGCGCTGAAAGATGTAGACTGAACTGTCTTTTTTTCCTCATAAAACATTTGCAAAACTGATATTTGAAAGAATTAGCATCCTTGCATCCATGTTTAGGAGAGAAAGAAGGAAAAGGCTACAACACACGTCTCTGCTTTTTAATGTGCACGCACACTTTCTCTCAGCTTATTCCAGTCAGAAAATTATATTTATCTTTACTTGTTGATGCTGAAGTTGCACAGTCACATATAAATATTAATATATATTGCAGTAAAACTCATGTTCCGTAAATTCCCTTTCTCATATGTTAAACTGTTTTACAAAAATGATGCATATAAATGATTATGCTTTGCTTTGTTCATATTTTTAGTTCTTGTTGCATTTACAGTTTTTTCATGTGCAAGGTAGAAACATGTAGACTGAAAGTGGAAGAAAATTATATTTATTTTTACATGTTGATGCTGAAGTGGCACAGTCACATATAAATATTATTTGCAGGAAAACTCATGTGTATCAAAAACAGATAAAAAGCTGCTTTGAAGTCACTAAATTCTCAGTTACTTGACATGAACAACTCGCCGCTGTAGTTTCGTGAACGCCGACACGCGCGTCCGTCACGCACACGCCGCCCTCTATCGCCGTAACCTCGACGCTATTTTTTTTTTCTCGGAGATGGAGAGGAGGCCGGAGGTGAAGCGAGGGACGGCGTTGGAGTGGTTCTACAAATTACATGTAACTACGCCACTTGTACAATTACGGGCCCGGCACCGCTAAACTGCAGCCTGTCACAGCAGGGTAAGACGGAAGGAAACAACACAGGACGATAGAAACGAGGAAAACGCTCAATGGGTGGGTCGGGGAAGTTCAGCCAAAACACCTGAAATAGAGTTTATGAGAATTACACAACGAGAGGGGGGAGAACGCTAACACACGTTAGGTGTGACCTCACAGATACCAACTGACTCAGAGCGACTCACAAATGTATGTTAGAGCATGTAAATGGACATACATATGAATTGAGAATGTGTAGATGTATGCGTGACATTTTATTTAAATAATGTGCTACATACAGTATTTTTGCATATATGTTCATAGTAGTTATTTATTTATAGATGTATAAGCCTGTGGACAGATGCAAAATGCATCTATGTTGAAATGTCGCAATCATGTTTTATGAGTATGGGTATTATTACTATTATTTTTATTTAATTTTTCATTTATATATATATATATATATATATATATATATATATATATATATATATATATATATATATAGAATATAAAATATTCTAAGAGTAAATAATAGGAAGCATGTGTATGTATTAAATGAGTAATGACTGATGAATATTGTAGATATTACTGTTTGTGGGCTAAATGATTTTTTGATTCTTTTTTTTATTTAAATTATTTATTTATTTATTTTTTAAACAACCTTGGACTGATTATGATGGGACATTATTTCATAAAAAAAATATTTTTTCTGAGATCAGGGAACAGGTGAAAACAATAAAAAAACACACGGAGCACTTTGCTGATAAAGTTTCCACTGAATGAGGTTGACTACGTTGATAGTGTGTGTGTAGTAGTGATGTCATAACATCGCCAGAAAACCACCAAAATGAAACCAAACTGGTAAAACTGAAGCAACGCTTCCTCTTATCTGTCTGCTCCTCCGTGCACTTTCCTTGTTTTACCAGCATTTGGCAAATCAATGAACAAAAGAGAAAATCCAGAAGATATTTAGAGTGTAAAAACAAGCAGAAACACACACCCACACACACACACACACACACACACACACACACACACAGAAGGGGAAAGTGTGTATTCTTCTTTCCAGCTGGTATTTCTCTTTGCTCCACGTTAACAGACCAAACAAACAAAAGCTCTGAGGTCGCAAACACGTGTATGAAAGACAAATACACACAAATAAGTTTCATGTCATGGGAACGCGCACACACACACACACACACATACACACACACACACACACACATACACACCCTTATCCCTCTTGCAGATGGGAGAGGTGAAGGTAAAACCATGGAGGTTTCCCCATATCAAAGTCTATATACTAAAAGAAAAATTATCACAGCATCAACACTGTGACGTAACATCATATTTAACTGTCTGAGTGACATTATTATTATATTATTATTATCCTATGACTTAAAAATGAGATCTGAGGAACAGAAGAAAAGTATTGTTGACTATGACTGAAGAGCTTTTGCTCATTGATTCAACACTAAACAGTTTTTTCTGCATCTACACCATTAGAACAACACTGACGTGTTTTGCTAATACAGCAAAAAAAAAAATTGTAGAATTTTAATCACTTTGATACTGCAGCCAAGTTGCTAGATCGATTTTATTTTATAATACTGGTTTCTTTGGTTTGTTAACGTGTGTGTGTGTGTGTGTGTGTGTGTGTGTGTGTGTGTGGTCGAGTATCTGTTTCAGAGCACACATCCGTTCCCACTGTTGGTCACTATGAATCACTAAAAAGAAGAGAGATCATGACAGTGTGACAGGTAAGGTCACACACACACACAGACACACACACACACAGACACACACACACACACACACACACACACACACACACACACACATGCACACACACACACACTCAAACACACACGCACAAACCGTTGACAGAACAGAAACTCGCTCCCACAACTTATGCACCTGACCGTGCTTCCTATTTGCCCGCTCACACACATCCTGATTCAACCCACACACACACACACACACACACGCACACACACACTGAAGGAAGTGAGGGCGACCGCAGTGTCAACTTGCAACTGATAGAAAGAACGCGGGAGAGAAAGAGAGCGAGGGAGGAGAGATAAGGAGAGGGAAACACACCCTGTATAAATCATTCCATCTGACAGGATGGAGAGAGAGAGAGAGAGAGAGATGAAGTGATAGAGACTATCTATTTCCCACATTATTCAAAGTTATGTAACACACTGTAGCGTGCTGGTAGGAGTCATTGTAAACAAATGCAGCCACACATACATTTATGCATTTATGCATCCATAACACAGATGAGCCTCAGTGGGCGTCCACACTGAAAATCTATTCTCTCTGTCTGCGTTTTGTGGGCTCACACACACACAGGCGCAAACACACACACACACACACACACACACACACAAATATATATCGTGTACACACACAAATATGTAGAAGAGATGCTACAGGTTCCGGGCTTTTAGATATTTCAGTTGAATGAAAACGCTGTACGTGTCGGAGGGAAGCAAAATGAGAAGCAGACGGAAGACAAGAAAGGGAGGGATGGTGTGATGGATCAGAGATGATGTGCGTGATGGGAAAAAAGAGAGAAAAGGGGAATCAAAAGCAGAATATGTGAGCTGCTGGGCATTTGTGTTTCCTCTGAGGTTTAAACAGTCATCTCAGTCCACTAGAACCACCTGTAATACACCGATTATTACTTTATTAGTACTATAATTGTGATTTATATTTTAGCTGGATTAAATATAAAATTTGGTGTCAAACAAATCACACAAATCCATGACTTTTGTAAAAACATATGGTTCACATGGACTTTTAAATGACAGGAAACCAACATGAGAACACAAAATGTACATTTACAGAGACCTGATAACATTTCTAAACTAACCTGTATTTCAAACATTTTTTGACTTTCTCATCCAGCCAAACTGATGATTTGTCACTGACCCAGATCATATGTACATATAAACACATGTTAACTACATATGATCAGATGTTAACTACACGTGAACACATGTTAACTACATATGAACACACGTTTACTACATATGAACACACGTTAACTTCATGTGAACACACGTTAACTACATGTGAACACACGTTAACTACATGTGAACACACGTTAACTACATGTGAACACACGTTAACTACATGTGAACACATGTTAACTACATGTGAACACATGTTAACTACATATGAACACACGTTTACTACATATGAACACACGTTAACTTCATATGAACACACGTTAACTACATATGAACATGTGTTAACTACATATGAACACATGTTAACTACATATGAACACATGTTAACTACATATGAACACACCTTACTACATATGAACACACGTTAACTACATATGAACATGTGTTAACTACATATGAACATGTTTTAACTACATATGAACATGTGTTAACTACATATGAACACACGTTAACTACATATGAACACACGTTAACTACATATGAACATGTGTTAACTACATATGAACACATGTTAACTACATATGAACACACATTAACTTCATATGAACACACATTAACTTCATATGAACATGCGTTAACTACATATGAACATGTTTTAACTACATATGAACACACGTTAACTACATATGAACACACGTTAACTAGATATATGAACATGCGTTAACTACATATGAACATGCGTTAACTACATATGAACATGTGTTAACTACATATAAACATGTGTTAACTACATATGAACATGTGTTAACTACATATGAAGACACACTAACTAGATATATGAACATGTGTTAACTACATATGAACACACGTTAACTACATATGAACACACGTTAACTAGATATATGAACATGCGTTAACTACATATGAACATGCGTTAACTACATATGAACATGTGTTAACTACATATGAACATGTGTTAACTACATATGAACATGTGTTAACTACATATGAACATGTGTTAACTACATATGAACACACATTAACTACATATGAACACACATTAACTACATATGAACACACGTGAACTACATACGAACACGCGTTAACTACATATGAACACACGTTAACTTCATATGAACACACCTTACTACATATGAACACATGTTAACTACATATAAACATGCGTTAACTACATATGAACATGCGTTAACTACATATGAACACACGTTAACTACATATGAACACATGTTAACTACATATAAACATGCGTTAACTACATATATACATGTGTTAACTACAGATGAACACGCGTTAACTACATATGAACACACGTTAACTACATATGAACACACATTAACTACATATGAACACTTATAACTACATATGAACACACGTGAACTAAATATGAACACACGTTAACTACATACGAACACACGTTAACTACATACGAACACACCTTACTACATATGGTATAAACTACATATAAACTCCATATATGAGCCTTTAAATGAACTACACATGAACTAGAAAGTAGTTCCTAGTATTTGCGATAATTTATCTGGACAATGCTCAAAAACACAAAGACCCAGAGCTTGAATCAGAGAAGTGGAGAAAAGTAAAAAAAGCCTGACTGAATTAATTGACCTGAAACAAGAGAGAGAAATATGGAAACTAAAGTGTGGCAGGAAAACAGTTGAGGAGAAGAAGCGGAGGAGAGATAGTGAGTGTTGAAGAGAGGGGCGGGTGATGAGGAGGAGGAGGAGGCTGCTGCCAGCCCGTCTGAAGCTGCTTAAAGGCCTCCACTCATGTTTATTAATGGAGCGGCGATATGACAATGGTGACACAAAGCCTGTTTACAGGGAAGTGGCTGCAGCCAGGTTGGGGCTGTTTAGCATGCGGCGCTGCTGGGATTTATCACACCGCGCCCATGTCGCAGGCTGCTCAACTTAACGCAGCAACACGGCTCCTCTTTCTGTACACTGCATTTACATTTTACTTTTTGGTTTTTTTTCTGTTCCCCCCTTCTTCTTCTTCTTCTCCTTCTTCTTACCCAGTGCTTACCCAGAGCAACTTACAGTGGTACATTGGAAAAGCTGGATTGCCCTGAACTATAACAGGGTCAGATAGAGGGAGGTCAAAGGTCAACCTGATGTTGAAGTGTCCAACCAGAGAAACTTCCCATAATGCAACAAAATGGAGCTTAGTGAGATTCATCTGTATGTTGAATGGCCTCTGAATGTGTTTCTCATCCCGCTCACTCTGATTTCCTCGTCCTCGCTGCAGCCGCTTAGCGTCATCCAATAGCAGCGCGACACACCATCGCCGTCCACTAACCACATAGGTAACAACCGTCCTCCTCATCACTGTCTACTCTTCATCCATTTCAGTCACTTCATCAACCCCATCCTTGTGTCAAAGGAGTTTCTCCTTCCATCCAGAAGGCTTCTTCAGTTCAGAAGAAGAAGTACCTCCTTTGACGCTACAATGACCTGGATGAGTGAGAATCTACACAAACAAACCTCATCCTTATTCATTTTAACCTCAGGGTTTGTACCGCGGGATTAGGTGAATGTGACGCCATTTTTTTTTTGTTGCAAAAGTTGACTGAAAAAAATCACCATTTTAAGATAAGATAAGATAAGATAAGACTTTATTGATCCCACAATGGGGAAATTTGCTTGTTACTGCAGCGTACAGATTAAAAAAAAAAGAAAATAAAAGCTATAAAAAATAAAAATAACACAACACTATGTACAAAATTCATAGAATTTGTTGATCAGCATACACAGTATGCATTATGGACATTTTCCATCAGCTGTCACCACTGGAGTCTTAACAAAAACACCAATCTAAGCTCCAAAGGCTTATTGATAAGACTTATGACATCTGTATTAGGGCAAGGCCATGTACAATATAATAAATGTTGATAAAAATGCAATTATATCCATAGATACAGATAATTGATTTTTTTTTTGGCACATTTTATACTTAATGATCTACTTTTAATATCTAAATGTAAAGTGATATAGCTAAAACATATACTGTATATAGAATCAAGTATATAGTTTATATATAATACTGTATTCTACTATATTGATATTAATTATTTCATCAGTAGATGACAATGATTTTTTTTTTTTTTTATCTATTTTTAAGGACCAGGAGAGAAAAGGCTGAATGTGACCTTTGTTTTTTGGATTGTCTGTTCAATAATTCAATGATTAATCTATTATGAATGGAAATATGTTTAGGAGCCAAAATCTTGAAGAAAAAAAACTTTCACTTGAGTGAAACTATTAATATTAAAATTGACCTATTTTCATATTGTATTGATGATATATACAGATATATAGACATAGATATGGTTTACTATTTACTCCACTTGCTGCTTCACTACTTCTTCCCTGACACTGAATGTAAATTGTAAAGGAGCAGAATCATAAAATATTAATGTATTTGCGATTGGACACTGACTGATATTGTTGTGTAAAAGGTTTGTTCTTGTGGGAACGTGGTTATAGAATTAGGTTAGAGAAGTAAACTCAACTAAGTTGAAGGGGAATTGACCAAATAACCTGCTTTTTAAACTAAAAAGTTCAACTTCAATTGGTGTAGAATGTGGTATGTTTTTCTTTAAAAGGTCTTATATCTGCACTTTTCTCAGTTACATTTCAAGTTTTGATACCCCTTGCATTCTATATTGACTATTTAAAGTACACAGATTCAATGGAGAGCGGTTTTACAGAAAGCACAGGTCATTGTTTGGTCTGTACATTAATATTCATGAACCTGGAAAACTGGAAAAAATAAAAAACCTGGAAAGAACCGGGTGCCACTGCATGGCATCACGAAGTCAGGGATCTGCAAAAGTTGTGCATCTATCCGTCTAAATCCAGCCTGTGCCGCGATTCTCTGTTTTTTTCTAAATCTCAGGACAGTTATTAAACGTAACATCTCGACATTATCTAGAGTTTATCTGCCCGCTCAGTTCAATTTAAGCGTCCAATTGGTGTTGAAATGCTGCCAAAAACATGTTTTGTTCTTTTTCCAGAACACAACTTTTTATTTTATTTTTTTAAATCATTTCCTGAAAGACAATGGTAACTCAAACGTACCTCCAGGCCACAGGATTTGATATTCAGAGGCACGTCTCCGTCTATAACCCTGAACGGCAATCACACGGAACGCGGAAAACGCACATTTTAATTAACTGGTCTGTTTATCGCTTTCAGAGGATGAACGGTTTTGGCAGAGACAACGTTTGTCCGCGGCCACTGTGTCTCTCATGAGGACTTTGAACCAAATCTAGCATCTCTTCCACATTCCCAGCAAAGCTGAACATGCTCCGTTTTATTATTTCACACCATACAACACAAGATTCATGCAAGTCCATTGTATTAATGCAAGCAACAAACTGGAGATTTTCCATTTGTGATTTGATTCTGATGACTTAACATTGGTCTCTGACTCCAAGGGTTAAAAAGGACTTTACCATGCTAGGAAAAAAAAAGGTGCTCAGTAGTGTTTCTCCTGCTTAGATTTATTTGAGCAAAATTTTACAAATACAAAGGTTTTCAGTTTGAGGTGTATAGACGTAACTTTTACAACTTTGGTCCATGTGGAAAATTCTCTTTGGGCCACCAGAGGAATTTCTTTGTGTGTGTGGCCGCTGGGAATAATGCAGCCATATCCAGGTCTTAAAATACTTGAATCCCCTAATGAAATGATATGTTAATGTGGCTGTTCAGGAGGATTAATGTGGGACACAAGTTCTTGAACATGCAGGTTTGACTTTACGCTTAGTTTTGATATACAGTCGTATAATTCACATTCACACGTATAACTAAAACTTTTGTTCACACAACCAGAGAGAAGCGATAAAACACTCTGCATGCTACAGATCTCCTTACAGAATTTTTATTTGCAGCTATGATTCTGAGATTATTTCATTTTAACTTGAATAGACAAATGTATTTCCAGGAGTTGTATGCATATCAGGCCTCTGTGCAATATGCAGGTATCTTAAATGTATTTCAGTGTTCTCAAACATGCTTAATCCCATATTTCTTAGTACGAAATGTAATTGTTAATGTATTGATAACTGATTTGCTTTTTTATTGTCCGTGTTCATTAATAAATGTAAACTTATTTAGATGAAGTTGGATTCATTTACTCTTACTGGATAACTTGTGTTTTTACTACTTTAATTTAATTAAACTATTTATTTTAATTAACTTCTTTCCCTTCTAACCTCAGTAGTCAGAGTTTTCAGAGTTCCAAGTGCAATTGAACGCAGCGTTAAACGCCTCTCCACCTGTCTACGAACCGGATTTAATGTGTTATCAGAAATTAACTGCTCAGTATTTTGACTAAGTGTTAACTTTCAGACTTTGGATTACAGAGTTTTCAGAATTTTTCCAGGACAACTGGTCACTGTAGTTAAAAAAAAAAACTCAATGAACTTTCTCGCTCACATAACACGTCGAGCAACATATGTAAAAAACGTCTCGACTTCCTTCTGGGTCGTTTTTTTATTTCTAAGGACATGTGAAGGCATCATCAGATTATTCCCACTGCTCTTCCTAAAAATCCGACATTTATGAGTCAATATGCCTTATTATTTTTCTATGTTTTCCACTTGCAATGCGAGATCGCTGCTTTTAACTTTAATTTCTACAAACACAAGTATTTTTTTTTTTTATTTCCAGATCATCCAGCTCCTCCACCTGGTGAGAAGGAAAGCGAGTCGACTCTCACTCGATGCCCCAGCAGGGATGGGGGGTGGGGGGGGGGGGGGGGGTCTGGGAGAGACAGATTCAAGTCTTTATTGAAAGATCATATGGGATGACTGAGGAATCCCATTACTTGTTGATTAAGTATTGATCCTGAGCCGCCCAAGTATTAACAAGTAAGCTAATATGGGCTGACCCATGGGACCAGTGGCTTTGGGGCGTAGGACTGAGTGAGTGTGTGTGTGTGTGTGTGTGTGTGTGACAGGTTGAGGGAGCAGAAGAAAAAGAAATTATCACAATAAAGGAAGACGAAGAAAGAGAGAGAGAGACGGCGATTAAAGTTGGAGCCAAAGTGCAGAAAGAGTCGTCGGAAAAGTGGAGGGAACTGAAGTGTTGTCGGGTCAAGAGAAGAAAGAAAGAGGAGGGGAGAAAGGTATTTAAGCAGTGTGTGTGTGTGTGTGTGTGTGTGTGTGTGTGTGTGTGAGGGGGAGGTTAGGTGCTCAAGGCTTTGGTTGAAATGTCAAGCGCTTACTGCCGAGTGGAGATCAATTCCTTCATTACTCTCTGCTCCCGCCATCATCCCACTGCATTTCTGTGGGGAATTGCTGCCCCCCCCCACAACCATTCCATACATGCATCCACACACACACACACACACACACACACACACACACACACGCTGATCGGCAAGTGAAATATATTCACAGAGACCGCTGAACTTAATACAGGCGGCAGCGTCAGGTATTTGAATAAGAAGTGAAAGTAAGTTCATTTGTTCCTCATTGTCGATTTATCCGATTAAAACAGTGACACCAGGAATGCGTTATTCTGTCTCTGCTTCTAGTGGGACGCTCTAAACCTTAAGAGCTGTAGTGTAAAAACAAACACATGGTGAACACGTCGTATTGAACGTGTTCAGCACTCAGACCCCCTGAACAACACGAGTCTAAATATTAAATTATAGAACAGTCACAGTCCTTCTACCTCATCTTTGGTTTCCACCGACTCCTAAATGGAAAATAAACGTCTCTTTAGCTTGAAACAGCTGCATGCTGCAACTGGAAAAGTGGTGAGAGGCCCCATTTCTATATTTTTACTATTTATACTATAATTACCACAGCTGTCACTGGTTAGCAGTGACTTATATCATTGATATACTTTATGTTTTTATAATCCAGCTGTGTTTTTATAATTCACTACTGGACTATTCATGTTGATTTCTGCCCACTACTAAGGACCTGCCTTCATGCTTCTGTGCTTATTTTCATGTTTTTTTTTATAATCAGACTTTTTTAATCCTGTGTGGTTTGTGGTTTCTTTACTGTACGTTATGTTAGCACCATGCAGCAGAACCGTTTAAGTTGCTATATACTTGTGTACGGATGAATTACAAATAACATAAAGCTTAATTTGTGGAGCCTAAAAACCAAGACAAGGAGCTGAAAGATGCTAAAATGCAATATTAATACAGTTTTATTAATCATCATTATTGTCATTATTAACGTTGTTCATTTGAAATTATATATATATATATATACATATATATGTATGTGTTTATATATATACATATACATATATATATATGTATATGTGTGTGTGTCTAAATATATATATATGTGTATATATATATGTATGTGTATATATATATATATATATATATATACATATATATATACACATACATATATATATACACATATATATATATGTATATATATATATATACATATATATATACACATACATATATATATATACACATATATATATATATATATATGTATGTGTGTATATATAAACACATACATATATATGTATATATATATACATATATATATACACATACATATATATATATACACATATATATATATGTATGTGTATATATATATATACATATATATATACACATACATATATATATATACACATATATATATATATATATATGTATGTGTGTATATACACATACATACATATATATATATATATATATATATATATATATATATATATATATATATATATATATATATATATATATATATATATATATATATACATATACATATATATATATATATATATACATGCAAGACTTGAAAAAGTAAAATCCTCATAATAAAACATATGCATTACAAACATAGAGACATTGTTTGTACAAACTATGTAATTTATTCTGAAAATGCGAAAGCAGCCGTTATGTAATTATTCCTAAAAGAGCTTAGGAAGTACTAAACTCAGGAGAAAAACCTGCTCACCGGAGAACAAATATGTAAATCAGCATCATTTACATATAAGAGGAGGATTGTGTAAGATTGTGGGAACAGATTTTTTTTTTTTTTAAGGCTGGACAGTGATTTCAGTTTATAAGTAGATGCTGTTAAAAGCCGTGCTGTTCCAACAGAACTGAAGTGGTGTGAAGTTTGTAAACCCCCCAGAAAGCCCCCCTCCCTCAGACCTCAGACCACACACACTCTTCATCTCCCTTTCTGACGCCTGTGAACTTGAATCCAGATCAGGGATGATGAGGGGGAACAGCCGTGTCAGGAGTCCACGAAGAAGAAAGTTAAGTTTTAGACATTCGTCTGCAGCAAAAAAAATCTCCAAACTGTAAAAATGAGACTTATTTTAATAAATAAGACCAAAGACTTGTGTTACCGGTCAAACCACCTTGTGATTTTCAGATGTTTTAGCATTTGGTTGATCAGCAGCTACCATGAAATATATATGATATCTTAACTTTTGACCAGGTCAGATTCATACAACCAACAAACGTCACTATCCTGCACTAAAAAGCAGAAAGAGGAATAAAGCAACAACTATAGCCACAGAAGTCAACTTTTTTCCTTATTAAAATCCTCTTTGAAACAGATATGTCGTACACGTGCAACAACTTCAAAAAACCCACAGACTCTCGCCACATTTCATTGGAAATGCAGAAGATCTTGGAAATAAAACTAAACAAAAATAGCACGATGTATTAATCTTTGATGCTGTGGAAATGAGAACAGGATCTAGTGATAATATATGAGTCAGTTTGGTAAATGAACTTTAACGTGACCTTTAACCTTAAACCTGCAAAGTCAGAGCAGGATGAAAACAGTCGTTTGCACATCGCTGCTAAAACACTGTAATGCATGCTTTTTTCATGCAGGACTTTTACTTGTGATGCAGTATTTGTACATAAGTGGATCTGAGGAGTTCTTCCAATCAGATGTTATTTGAGTTACCATCGTCTGTATTGATGAGTCAGAGTTTCTAAGGTGCAGAAGTCACCTAAAATATTATTGAGGAAACGATGGAGGGAAAAAACCACCAAAGATACAGATGAATGTTTTACAGACAAAACGTTAGAAGAATGTTCCATGGGAGTTTTTTTTATTTTTTTGTTCCAATCTTTGTTGGAGAGTGTGGTCTTTCAATAGGAAAGCCGTGATTTATTGATTTTAACGTTCGGATTTTGTAATTCTTTCCTTTGAAAACCGCTGCCATCGCTGCTCGAGTAACCCCGCGCGGGACGGCGCGAGGAGCCAGGGGTCGTTCCACCGGTTCAGGACCACACCTGGGACTCTACCGGTTTATTCTGCATGCAAACCCCCCCCAACCCAAAAAAACCACCAGAATTCTTTGTGCAGGTATTGGACGAGCTGAACCCGGATCAGCGAAACTACATCTGGGAGAGGAAAGGATTACGAATGTCTGAAACGTGAAATCAATGAACCATGCTCTGAAATTGAATGACAGAGACTTTGGGTAGGGGGGTCTCAAATTCCAGCCCTGAGCATGAAATGCCTAAAAGATGCACGTCCCCATCAACAAGTTTCTTTGTTCTGCAGAACTCGTCTCCTGCTCATCTGAAACTTGGCGTACGTGCACTTGGCATCGAAACGAAGGCATCATCTCGTCCACGGTGCAGGTTGTTTTTTTATGAAAACACAGCACTTTGAGTTCACTTAACAGGTAAATGTTCTGCTGAGCCAGTAAAGCAACCCGACCATTCTTTTGTGCCTGTGCTATCCTATAAAAAAAAACCCACCTGGCACCCGTGACGTCTCCTGAAGAACCCGACCAGCACTGAAAACCCCGAACCCCAAACAAATATTTGACAATCAAGACGAAAAGATCTAAAGCTCTTTTTGTTGAGTGATACGCACATAATGGACGCAGCCATTTCCATATCTAAAGTCAACTCTAATAAACTTTACTGCGTTGTGATTGTGTTATTTCCACAGCTTTCATATCACCTGCTCTTCTCTCTCTCTCTTTTATCTTCTGTCCTGCAGCCACTGTAAATAATTCATTTTTCATTAAAAACTCATTACCACTAAAATCCCTGCATTTATATTATCAGCGCGAGGGAAGGGAACGAGTGTGTGTGTGTGTGTGTGTGAGAGAAAGGAGTTGAAATATGAGGCAAAGCCATAAATAGATTGTGTGCTCTAATGTGATTGTCATCCAGCGGTTGCTCTTTGTCTGCAGAGAGAATGCAGAGTGATGAGTCCGATGAGAGAGAGAGAGATCAATGGAAGAGAGGGAGGCTGCTGAAAGACGAGTGAAGACGGAGCGAGTGATGACCAGCTCCTCTGGAGGTGTGTGTGTGTGTGTGTGTGTGTGAGAGCGTGTGCATTCCCCTGTTCTCATATGCAGATCAGCCTCTGCTATTATTCACCGGCTGCATGTGTATGTGTGTGAATCTGCAGCGCTGCATTGTTGGAGGAAACATTAGCCACGCCCCTTTAATTCAATTCATGGCTATAACATATCAACGTATTTTACCTGACGACAACTGATTGGTTTTTGTGTCGGGCTGCGTCTTATATCTTCGTTCTTACCTCTGTTTTTTTTTAATTGGATTTTGATTTTTCTGTTTGCCGTTTGATTGACATCTGTCAATGCGCACAGTGCTATCAGCTGATTAACCTTCTAAGACACGCCCCCTTTTTTAAAGTCTTATTTGCGAAAGTTGCGTCATGGGGAATTTCCATTGAAACTCTGTGCTGTCAATCAAACTTTATTAATTAGTGATCATTGGTTTTTAAAGCTGCTTTCCCTCCACCCAACACTTCTATTGGCTCATGCATAGTGTCAATCTGAGACTATAACTGGAAAAAAACAACGACCGAAGCATTCATCAGCCTCAGATAGGGATTAATAGATCTCCTAAAACACGTCTATGAGGCTGATACACACTGATAACTCCCATTTAATCAATCAATAACATCCTAAATGAGCAGCTTTGTTCCCTGTTAATACAATCGTAAGTTACTTGAGAACTTTCATTTCATTCTATATTATACTTCTCCACTACATCGACATCTACTTATACTATTTTACGTTGCAGATTGTGATATTACAGCTTATAAAATATGACAAAGAAGCTGTGATATTAAGAGGCGGCTCATATTAATATATCAACAATCCAATAATATAACATTAAAACTCTGCAAGTGGGTCTTTTTAATCATGACGGGTACTTTTATATGAATAATGTAGAACACTTTTTGAATGCAGGTGTTAGAACAATGTTGTATTTCTATATTCATGTTAGATCAAACTAAATAGAGTGGGTGAATATATATATATATATATATATATATATATATATATATATATATATATATATAAATAAAGGTGAAAAACTTAAAAAAAATAAATAAATAAATAAATAAATCACATGCCAAATTCCCTTATAAAATACTGTTTAAAATAGGACAAGCAGGAGGTTAAAATCATTAAAAAATCTATTGATTTATTTCAGTAAAAATTGTATGTAAATGCATGATATCCCCATTCTTTTAAATGATTATTTATATGAATGAAGGCTGTGGCCAGAGGATTATCATTAATTACCAAATAACAGCCGGGGTGTAAAGAAACAGGCGACGCTCCAGGCTGTATTAATATAAACTAGAACATTTACTCTAGGGCAATCGTGAAAAATAAAATTGTTTTTTTTATGATGAGCCTCTACAGAGACTTCAAACAAATAATACTAGTAAATTTATGGTTTTATAGACAACCTACCACAGACATTTTTCTTTTTCGAGTGTTTATCCAGCAACGTATGCCCCTTCAACATAAAAGTCTAATATTAATGTATAAAAACACAGAGGATTTTCAGTGATACCAGTTATCTCACAAAATCACCTAGAAACTCATGACTACTGAAATTTAATATAAGAATGATTGAGTACTTAACTATTTGTGTAATGTTTTTTTACTGAAATTCCTTAAAAAACAAGGCCACTTTACATTCATTTGTTTTAATATGCATTATGTTTGTCCTACAAACTATTTTAAACTGCGGTTTGACTTTTAACTTTCTTTAAAACATTTTTGTTCCTTTAAATTTCATTTAAAATGTTCACATGTACAGGTGAGTTGTGTGTGAACTTTTTTTTCATCTGCAAAAAGTGTTAGTTATTATTCCTAGGCTATACAAATAAAAGTGAATTGAACTATTCAGCTGCAGTTTATTTGCAAAGGTGCAAGTTCTAAGCTCTCTATCTGTTTGTGTGTGTGTGTGTGTGTGTGATTGACCACGCCACTGTTTGGCATGCGCCCCGTCTTGCGGCCAGTCAATAAGGCGGCGTGATTATTCCGATGGGCTTCAGCTTTAACGCGGCTCCTCATCGACTTGATGAAGGTTTTATTCCCGTTAAGAAGCTGACACACTTCATTACAGAGAACATTCCGCTATTGATTAAACCATTCCAAGGTCTGGCCTTTCTTTCCCAGGAAAGGATCCCCTCGTTAATAAGTATAACTCTCTCTCACACACACACACACACACACACACACACACACACACACACACACACACACACACACACACACACACACTAAAGCTTTCACACGTGCATAACAGGGTGTGTGAATCTCAAATTGTTCCTGTGATAGTCATCTCTTCAAAGATGTTGGAGACAATACGAGTCAACAGCAACAACGTCGGCACATTAAAACACACACACACCAGCACACACACACACGCACACACACACACACACACACACCACTATATTTGCCACATTGGTGCTCTATATAAACCCGAGGATTTGCCAGTCATCAAAGTTTAAAAGGTGTTGCCTTGTGAAGCCCATCATCTGTTTAACAACCTATAACACAAGCTGAACTTGTATGCTGCTTTATAGGACACACACACACACACACACACACACACACACACACACACACACACACACACACACACACACACACACACACACACACACAGCTCTATCAAATCACTCCTGGAACAAAAAGAATACTCAAATACATGAATTTAATATAACGACTACACAATGAACAGAAAACTAAGTTTCCTAATGCGTCTGCAGGGGTTTTTCAAAATAAAATTCATACTAATAAAGACAGATATTGTATTCTCGTCCAGCGGCACATGCATGTTTGCCGCCTCGCACACACCACACAGGTTTCCCCAGCGTCAGCAGCTTCTCTGACCACATGAGAAGTTTATTGGTATTGTTGCTGATAACTGAAGAGGTATTTTGTTGCTGATACAGCTCCACTCAAATCAATAACCATTTGGTGAATTATGTCCTGGTGCCAGACCTGATGAGTCTCTTACACATTTAAATGAGCTCCTCGTCTCCGGCCCGACGCCAGTTAATAATTGCTAAGTAATAACGTAGTTCACAGTATGCACATTAAAAACGTATGCACTTAGATATCTGTTCAACGCTGATACTGAGTCTGTGTTTGAGAGATTCAGGTTTCAGTCAAAGGAATTAGGCACCTTCAGTAGGCTGAATAAATACATAAGTTAATAATAGGAGAGTAAGATTATGAGGCAGTTTTGAAGTAACAGCAGCAGATCAGAAAGCAGGGAGGTGTTTCTACATAAAGAAATATTGCAAATAACTAGAGATTCACTCCAACATCAGTATTAGAGAATTTAAAGTCTGTGAAAGGTGCTTTTATTGCAAATGTTCACGTCATTCTTTTTTACTGTACTAGATCTAATTTTATTTCATTTCTATGTACATTATGTAAATATGTCACTGTGAGAATCTAAAATGTCATAGAAATGTTGTATTTAAGGCGGTATTACTTAAATTATTATCCATTTTGGCAAAAAAAAAGCTAATTTATCATCTTTAAAATACTGTTTTTTTGTAATATTATTCTGTCAGCACCACTTTAAAAAAAAATAAGTGGGAACCATTGCCTTATTTATTTATTCATTTGTTTTTGCTTGAACCAATGATGTATTTTATTTATTTATTTATTTTTTTGTATAACTACAGTGATTTTCTACCTCATAAGAATCCTAATCCAATGGGTTGATAAGCACGTATTCAGCCACCACTGATATCCTACATTTTTTATATCTGCTGCTGTATCACAAGTTATACAAACATGAATTGTCTCTTTTAAAAGAACAAAAAAAAAAAAACGGCCCAGGAGCTTGATAACTACGGCGAAAACGCAGCGTCAGCACATTAAAATATCAATACTCACTTTACCCCGCACAGAGCCTCTGCCTGATCTGGATGTTTCCCCTCTCTCTTTGGGATCTTATTTCCTCTAAGTTTAGTGGCCGGTCCGGCCGTGAGTCAAGTTTATGATTCGGAGAAACCCCCCCCAAAGCAAACAAATTTACAGGAGCTGTAGGAGGAGAAAATTAACTCGTCCCAGAAGGAACGGACGCGGCCCAAAACTCAATTCCTGCCTGGGAATAAATGGTGGGAGGGCACTGGTGCTTCTTTATTACTTTTTTTTGTAACTTGGGGACAGAGGATGTAACCACAAAGTTGCCCCCCCCCCCCCCCATTCATTAAAATGGTTTGGTCCAGATGTTGTTTTTTCAGTGGGCGGGGCCATTGGAAGAAACCAATCAAACTAATAAAATCCATCCAAAATGTGCCTTTTTTAACAGAAAATGGTGAAAGTTACTATAGTTTCTCCTTAATGATCCAACATCTCATTAGCATTATGTACACACACATATGAATAAACCATTTTAATACCATTGGTAGAATCATTTGAACATGAGGCTGAGGGCTCAAACATGCAAAGGAGTGTAGGAACATAGCGATAGATTATTATGGTAGTCGTATTTCTCTGTAATTGTACTGTTTATTGCCCCATCCTAATTGTTGAAAAGGGATTTCCAGCCTTTTTATTTGCCGACCGCTACCTGTGACCCAGCTCAGGAAGGATCCGCTCACGTCTACTTTTATTGCCCGGCTCTCCTGTTTTTTTTTGTGTTTTTTTCGAGGCTTTTGGCCGGCGTTTCCGTGGAATCTTCCCAAAATACACACGCAGGCTTGATTGTGTGGGCGCCACCTCGGTGATTGCCTATTTAGTGAGTAATTATCCCTGTCTTTCCCACTCTCAGCCAACACAAGCGCTGATTGAGTTCCTCTCATTGTGGGTAATGTCTTATTTATCACCACACGTTTTTTTTTTTTTTTTTTTTTTTAAGTGTTGTCATCTGCAACTATGGAAGATAAGGGCCCGCAACATAAAGAACCAGCGGGTCAGGCTGTGAGATGCAACTCAAAACTCTATTTGCAGTATTTTCAGTGTAAAAAAAAAGCAATAATTTCAACAAAAATCCAACAGATTTCACTGATTTTGAGGCCTCTGCTGCAGACGCCGTTAGCAACGCCCGACGCCACCTCGGCCGCTAATCTGTGCCGTGTGTGTTTATTAGTAAATCAAAGGTCTAATCAGGTCTGAGGCTGCAGGAGAGAGGAGGAGGAGGAGGAGGCGCGGGGCTATTCTTCAACCTAATGGCCAATTAAGATGGGGCTAAACGAGGAGGCAGGAGAGCGGTGTCTGGTGCAGACCTCGTCCAGGCGCTAATAAAATGTCAGAAACACCACTTCCCTCTCTCTGTCTCTCTCTCTGTCTCTTTCCTTCTTCATCTTCTCGCATGCACTTTCTTCTCCCGTTCACTTTCTCAAACCTCTTTTTCTCGACAAAACAATGCAAACATTTAGAAGCTTGCAAAGGGCAAAGACAGAAGGGAGAAGAAGCCATAGATTTGTGCTGCATACTGTATCAATTCTGCCTGTTTAAATGACCTAAATAAGGAACTCAATACTGCGGGTCTGAATAGGAGAGCTTAGTCCACATATTTATTGGATCCAGCTCTTTGTCCAGTGCCAGCGCTCTCTGTGGTTTGCAGACTCTCCACTGATCCAACGTGGAATGGAAATACAATCTCCCTCTTTTTTTATTTTTTTTTTCGTCCGCCCGAGAAAACACGGGCCTGGCACCGGCGAGATGGAGGGAGGACGACGGAGGGGAGATAAAGAGATAAAGAAGTAAAGGAGGGAAAGAGAGGGAGATGTTACGTGTGTGTCCGCTGCTACATGGAAGAAGATGAAGAAGAAGCTGGTGTCTGTTCCTATTGATTTTCTAGAAAAAATTGTCTCACTTCACTCAGTTCACTCACATTTACACACACACACACACACACACTAATACTGCAGGCGTGGTGGTCAACATCGTGGCGTAAAGATTTAACTCCGATAGCTGCAGCTGCTTCTCTGTAACGCACCTGACAGAAATAATAATAATAATTAGGAGATGCATTTAGCGTCATTAAAAAAAATTATTTAATATAACTTTTAAATCAAATGTTCTGTTTTTCATCTGCAACTTTTGCATTTTCGGGAAAAGTGGGGATTCATTTCATGTCTATAGCCAACAGGTGGCATTTCATTACTGTGCATCAGACAAGCAACAAAAGGGTGAGTTTTATTTTTAAAAAAAAAGCACAAAGTGGTCAAAAATTGTGTGTATAACTAGAGAGAGATGGTAAATAAATGCAGAACACAAGCGCTGCTTAAGAAAAGAACTATTTGTTATTATTGAATAATTATGACACCACCCCCCCGTTCATTAAAATGGTTTGGTCCAGATGCTGTTTTCCAGTGGGCGGAGCCATTGGAAGAAACCAATTAAAACTAACATGTAGAAGCCAGAAAGTCATTTATCAAACCACCTGTTGAAAATCCATCCAAAATCAGCCATGTTTAAAACTGAAAATGGTGCAAGTCACTATAGGTTTTACTTCATGATCCAACATCTCACTGGCGTCATGTACAAGCAACAAAAGGCCGAACTTTATTCACTTCTGCAGCACCAGAAAACAAAAAGGAGGCAGAATGAGTGGGTAATATCTAACAGGTGAGCACAGCTCCACTGACATATCTGCTCCAGACGTAACCGCAGCCAACTTGTAGCTTCACATTCTTAAACTTAAAACGCCACAGATAGGGGAGGGGGGAGGGGGGGGGGATCCCTTAGAAAAACAGGGTTTATGTTTCTGATTTAGCTTGAGCAACTATGCATTTTTGAGTTCATCCGGTGGCTTTCTAGAGGCTTCTCTAAGCCCCCGCTGATACGCAGATTCCTCTCCACCCAGATGCACCAACAGCGTAATCCTTCAATTGTAGTCAATCACCGAAATTTGACGTGCAATTTTTTTTTTCTTTACCCCCCGTGACAGCAGCGATTTTGACAGTGGCGACAGGAGTTTAAGCTTCTTTTTCCTCTGTGAAGGGATATTTAGCACAATTTAGGAGTAGGAATCTACCTAGACAAGTGAGGCGACAAAGGAGGTCAGGCCTGCACGGTGTGTGTGTGTGTGTGTGTGTGTGTGTGTGTGTGTGTGTGTGACCTTTTTAAGATCCAGCCAAAACCGCTAAACACACTCCCTCTGTGCCTGTCATTTACAGGTTGACTATCGACATCTTACAGTCCGAACTCGAGGGGGTGCGGGGGTCGACATGCACATGGCGGCGTCACACACATGTGCGACTTGCATCAAGACACACACACACACACACACACACACGTGCTCAGAGCCTCCATGTATAGACACGGGAGAAAGCATCAAAATCAGTCGATGTAAACACAGCATTAGCAGTTCACATGTGGAACTGATTTCTGCTGAAACGCTGTCAAAGATTAGGATGTTAGAAAATGCTGTCGCGTGTGTGCGTGTGTGTGTGTGTGTGTGTGTGTGTGATGTACGTGGAAGGAATCGCTCTTTGCTCTTTTCTTCATCCACACATCTGCTTTTGGTATTTTTTTTTTGGAAAGGAATGCAACCAATTCAAATCAATAGCTGTATACACAGTTCAATATTGTCCACATATATATATATATGTGTGTGTGTGTGTGTGTGTGTGTGTGTGTGTGTGCATGCAATCCCAGCACATGAGGCCATGGCTGCAGTTCTAGAGGCTGCTGCATGTCCATGTGTGTGTCAGGGAAACTGTGGAAATCTCTGCTGTCATGTCTTCAGGCTTTGGCCTCCTCTTCCTTTGTCTTTATCCCGATTAACACATAAACACACACACACACACACACACACAAACACACACGTGTCATGGTCAAAGTGTCGGCTCGCCGCCGTCACCTCTGCGAGGAAGTGGTCGTGAAACTCTCGCCCACGTAGCTCCACCAGGCTGTCAGGACGGCCGGAGGGGGCAATTTTGGCGGTGGAAAGCTCACATAAGCTCCTTATCACACCACATTAGGAGGAAGTGTGTGTGTGTGTGTGTGTGTGTGTGTGTCCATCCCTGTTGGAGGCGGCGAGGCCTGGGCTGGATGTGACAGGGTCGCCGCTTCAATCCGCCCCTCGGCCACTTCAGAGTTTCAGCGTTTGTGAGTTGAAAATTATCTGAAGAACACGAGGATGGATCCTGAAGGGGGGTCAGTTTACATCAGGGGTCTCATGGGTAAAAATTAACGTTTAAATAGCAACACCTGATCATTTCTCCTCCTTTTTTCATGTCAATAAAATATTATGGATATTTATACAATTGATTTGCCTTCAGTTTATGAAACAGGAGTGGAGGGGGGGAAAGAAAAGTGCAATTTCAATACTATGATGTCGCATTTATTCATTTTATTCTATTACTATTGTCTATTATTGCATTTCAAGTCACTTGTACTGGAGAGAAGAAACAAATCCAAGTAATAGAAGCATGGATTTAATTTTATTGTGTACTATCCCTTTACTCCCACCTACTTTTCTGATAACTGATTTTAGTCATTTTTTAGGGAGAAATTGTCCAAATTCTCTGGTTCCATCTTCTCTAATCTGACTATTTTCTGGTTTCTTTGTTCTTCTATAATATTGAACTTCTTGATCTTCTTCTAGATGATCACTGAGTTGTGGACTGTTTTTTAGAATAAAAAAAAGACATGTCATGTTGAATCTTAGGCTTTCTGGAAATAGAAATCGACATTTTACACAATTTTTTGAACCGAACAACAAATCGAGTAATTGTTTCATTAACTGCTCGTAATAACACCAGAATAGCCATTAGTTTGCATCTCTATTCTAAAGAACCACACACCCAAACCGTTCTGGTGTGGGAGTTTTAGCTCAATCTGTATTTTTTGCAATTAAGAAATCAAAATAGAAATCTCACTGACTGTGTGCAGCAGCGACTGAAAACCGATGCTGCGTTTCTGATCATATTTGCAGCTGTACGTGTCAGTAACACGCTCACAGCTCATAATTCTGCTTTTTTTTTTGCATGAACTCAGTGCTTTGGAAGTTCCCACTATGTTCTTGTTGTAGAAAACACCAGAAAACATCTCTCTCTTTTTTTTTAATACTCAAATCTGCTGGAGGTATTTTGATTGGACGCCGGTGCAGGCGATACGAATCAATAACTAATCTCTGATTCCAGCCTGAGTAGCCGGTTTCTCATTCAGCCTAAAGAGTAAAACGCATCTCACCCCTGGAAAAGAAATCACTATAATATTCATAGAATATTCCAACAGGTTTGCATCCGTGGAGCCTCAATAGCAAGTTTACAGTATGATGCCCTGACTACTTTTCCTTTTTTATTGGCTATGGTTTTACCATAATATTACTGTGGAGAAAAAAAGTAATTAAATATGATTCAACTAATTTTCTCCTCAAATTTGCTGCAGGATTACTGGCGTTCTGAAGCTCCCGCTCTGTCAATACTAAATGCAGCTGATTAGCTGGAGTTCAGTGGTGGGAATGATAATAATGATAATAAGCTACGACTGGTGCTGAGTGATGATTCTGCACCACGGTTTGTTTTCCACCTGGACATGCAACAATAACATTGGACTAATAATTTCTGGACCTGTTTTATGAGACCAATCGAACTGGATTTTGAGATTTGCATGTAGTTAAAATCCCATTATTGGATAAGTAATTTCTGAATTTCTATGAACTGTAAAAAAAAAAAAAAAAATGGATGCTTGTTCCTAAGTCACTCGTCGTTATAGCAGTAAAATATGAAGCTATAGTTAAAGTTCCCTCCACTCAAAACGGTTCTATCTTCCTTTAAAATGTTTTACTTTGACTATACTGACTTGTGTATTTGCAAAAATGACCTCATGAAGCTGCAGAATCTGCCTCAAACGACGTCATACGCACTCCGAACAGCAGGTGGCGATAGCCCTCCCTAACAGGAAGGACATTTCAGCCAATCACAAGGCGCAGGTCTCCATGGATACGACTTCCTGTTTACCACTGCACGTTATGACGTCAGACCACTTTCTCGACAAGAAATTACAGAACATTTTGCGAAAGAGATAAAAGATTACCAAAGACATGAGATTGGCTTTGGAAAAATAATACATTTAAAAGCATTTTAGAAATAGGATAAAGTTAAAACACCAAAGAAGAAGAAGAAACTGAACTTTAAAAGCCAATCAGGGTCTACCTCTAGTGGAAAGTTATGTCTCCATGATTGTTTTATTCAACAAGGACATCACATGGATGTTAAAACCTTTTTTTTTTTGCCAAACGACAGAAAGGAGCCGCCATCAGTTTGTCTGAATAGAGAACAAAGATGGTTGACTCTTCTTGTCTTGATTGTTCTATTCTATCCCATTCTTCTCTGCTCTATTAGTAACTGAACAGTGAGTAGTAATTAGGAGGGAGGCATGAGTGTGCAAATTTGTGATCGCGCAGCATGAGACAAGACGGCTTAAGAACATTATTATATTTAATAAAACTTGCAGAGACAAGAGGAAAAAGGAGAGGAAGACACCAGCAATTAAAGTCAGGATACATAGACATAGCTTGCAAAGTATAAATATGACACGAATCACATCTTTCTACACACAAAAAGCACCAAATGCTGCCCTGGTGTTACGTTAAAAGCTCAGGGGTCAGAGGTCAGAGGTCAGGGTTTCCAAGTATTTCAATATTCAAAATAGTAATTTTTAAAGAAGAAAATGTCCAAATCATCAGGTTACAAACTCTTCCACGTTCACAAATCTGCTGATATTCTGGTTCTGGTTTAGTCTCCATAATAATAACCTGATGCATTGTTCCAAGTGTATGTTCATATATTTAATATACATCAGCAGCTAGAAGGATTATATGTGCTAAAAACCACACACACAGAGTTTTTCTTTTTTTTTTTTAATTCCTCTGTAGAGCTGTGGTGGAAAAAAGCAACAAAAATTGTGAACATGTCCTTTAAACAGTCGTCAATCTAAAAACTGTAAAGAACCCAGTAATGGTCCGTGCATTTTAATGAGTAGAAATGTTCCATTCAGGCTAAAAAAAATGATTATTAAATGATGAACATATTTAAGTGATCAGCTTAAAGACAGATTATGGACTTTTCACTAACTGATTCATCAAAGCTTTTATACATAATTGATCCAATTATAGCAATTTACTGTCTTGTATGGGAGTAAAACTGCATTGGGAAGCATTAAAACATATATTTAATCTTATTAAACCAGGTAACATTTAGGATAATTAGGATGCAAAACTGTGATTTTTTTTATTCAAGATTTATTATATGTGTGCTCGTGGGTTATTGGTTATGTGATAATTTATTGCTTTACTTACTGAATATCCTCATAAGTGTAGACAATTGAAATTTAAATGCACATTTAGACTTGTGTGGAACTTTTACAGATATTTTGTGGGCAAAAAAAAAATAGTAATTTAACTGGTGCACAATGCAAAATGTGCTCTTTAAAAGTAAAACATGTAGAGTATCTGCAGAAAAGCTTCATAAATATATATTAAAGACTAAAGGTTTCTGTTAACAGTCATGTGTGTTAAGTAATCTACATGCATATTACTGCTATAGTCACCGCAGGAGAAACTTCTTTTTCTCTGCACATTTTTTTGTTTTAATTTTTAAGTTTTCCTTTTGTTGTTTTGCTCAACATATAAATATACAGCCGCTGTTTGTGCGTGCATGCAAGTTTATTACCATGTGTCACTCATGTGCACTTTGGTTGCGAGTTTGAGTTGCTTTGCTCTTCCGTTTCTCGCCACAAATAATGCATTTTATGTCCAGAACAGAGGCTAATTGAGATGTAAGATTCACACCACAGAGCCGCAGATGAGAATGCATAATGAAACACGGCGCTGGATCGTATGCTAAATATAAAGACAGAGGTGAGGCCGCAGATCACATTGAATATGAGGCACGCACCATCTTCATCTGCTCGCCTCCCACGCACGGACGCAGGTGCACGCACACACACACACAGACGCTAGAAGTGTGAACACATGCAAGAAATGGACGGAGGTTTACTGGTGTTGAGTTTTCATGTTTTGCACACACACACACACACACACACACACACACACACACACAAGCGCAGGTCAGAGAGTCCCGGTGGCGCAGAAACTGGCAGGCATCCTCTCACTGAGCTCCAACAATCCAGCAGGCTTTCTCTTTACCACACTGCCAACATACTTTCCCCTTTCGCACACACACACACACACACACTCCATCGCTTTTGCCTTTCTCCTCATCCAATCATCCATTATTTCTAAGCCCTCACAGGCATTGCAGACAATGCGAAGTTGAATGGGAGAAAGTGAAGATAATTTGTGGACATGCGCTTTGTTATTGTTTCAATAAAGATTCCCCATGAACACGACAATTACATAAGTACAACAAAGAGGCTTTTTGGCGACGCCTCAATCACCCCCCCCCCGTAAAGACGTCCCTTCAGATACCCCGTAATGGATCATTAGCGAGAATATCTCCAAATAAATCAAAAAGTTGTTTGTGATTCTTTATTATCTCTGGCTGACGAGAGGAAGAACAATGACGTTTGATTGAAACTTCAATCTAACTTTGCGGGGGACAATGCTTATCAGAGGGATTGAGTAGACGCCAGAAAGCGTTTATTATAATGCAGCACAATGCTGCTTTTTTCTGATGATTTCTTATGATTTCGCCGAGCCGAGCTGATAAATAGAGTTTATCGTTCATCATGTGACCATCTGTGAGCGTTCATCGAGCTCCTCAGGAGCCGTCTTATCTGTTCACGGTAAGTAGCTGCTGGACCGGATCAGATGGAGCTACAGATACAGGGAACAACAGCTAATTCTGACCAGAAACACAATCAGAAGCAGGTTTTCTACTTGTAAATGAAAAGTGGAATTAAGTTTATTACTATATAAGAGAAGTCACAGAGTAGTCGTCATTCATCCCAAAAGTTACCTCATCACATCTCACATCATGAGTGATATATTAAAGTGAAAGTAAACTCGTGTAATTATGATAGATTAATATATCATGTCCAGATGTGCCCAGATGTCAGTGATAACTGACTGAAGTGATGATAGTGATAGTTTAACATTTCATCACGTCTTACTGCACGTTACGAACCCTGAGCAGAGACTCGTTTTTTGTTTTGTTTTAACTTTCATGACAATCTTATGATCAGATTGACCCACATTTGCTTGGACTGGACCACTTTTAGACTTTCTTCACCCTCCCTCTCCTCCTCTACACACACACAGACACACACACACACACACACAGACACACACACACAGACACACACACACACACACACACACACACACACACACACACACACACACACACACACACACAAACAAGCATTCTGTGCCGGGGCAGCTTCTGGCTTCCACTTCAGGGTTTTGGCTGTATTAACCCCCCCCCTCCCCCCCACACACACACACACACACACACACACACACACACACACACTCTCCTCTCCCATGCTCTAAGATCCTGTTCATCAGCCTTTATTGTCCCAATCAAAGCCTTGCCTCCCTGACCGCCTTTAATATTCAACACTGCAAGATGGTACATGAGCCGTTTGTCTCAGTCTACATAGCCCATTAAAGGAGGACGGGCGTGCGCGTGTGTGTTTATGTGTGTGTGTGTGTACGGCCACGCGTGCTTTCCACACAAAAGCGGAGCTGGATAGCTGCGAGTTGCCCCTGACACCAAACTTAATTCTCCGAAGCGGGGCTGGGGATAAATATTTCAAGGTCATTCTGTTTGCTCTCTGTTGTCTTGTTCCGGGAGCGCCGACTATAATAGGAATATATGCATGCCTAACCAGGGGCTTTAGAGCGGAATCACACCGCCTGCTGCTCCCGTTCTCTGCCCATAGGCGCGGGCCAAGAGATGAAAGATGACTGACAAAAGACGCCGCGGTGGACATACAGAAGCCGTGCGTCTTCATCTGCGTGGTATGTGTAAAACATTAAACGTGTGCGCTTCCGTCCCCCCGGAGACGCCGCTAAATGAACAGCGGCGTTGTTGTGTGGAGGAGTCGGGCCGAGACAAAACTTTGGGATTCACGCACGAAATACTCCGTCCTCCACGGACACGAATGTGGACACTACTTTATCCAAAGTGACAAGTCAGATCAGAGATATACACATCTTGGACACTAAAGTCCATTACTTTGCATGTAGATAAACACACACATACATATAAAATTATGCTAATCAGTAAAACTTGTCTTAGTGTAAATCTGATCATTGTGGCCCAACACAACTAGAAATGTGGTTATGAATTTAATGTGTCATCACTCATTACCTTTGAATTGAATTGAACTGAAATGAATGAATGAATGAAGCATGGATGCACTCATACAGGCTGTGGAATGATTCTGTTTTTTAATATAAACTAGTGCAGAATCTGTAGAATCTATGTATTTCTATAGAAAAGTAGATGCGTGTGGATGTGGATGTGTATGCATTGTTTGCACGTTGCTCTGATAACCACAGTATGTGTAGCAAATGGTGCACATAAAATGCTAATAAATCATTTATTTGGGTTTTTCACATTGTTTTCACAATCACAACTACTTATCTATCCATCCGTCCATAGAACCATGATGCCAGGATTTCCTGGGGGTCTGTGAATGCATCTCGGAGTTTCGAAGAAAAGACGAGAGCGTGTGACGTTTTAGTTTTTAAGAATAATGTGGCAGATAAACCAGGAAAATGACTTCCTTAAAATATATTTGGTGACACAAAAACAAAATCTCTGAAACAAACGAACTTCCTTCTGTGTACTTTGACACCAAAGCAGACATTTGAGTCCTCTACCAACGATTGCCTAACGCTCCTCTCACACGTTTAGCGTCGCTTTTATATTAAAAACAGTAATTATTGAACACAGAGCACTGACACTGACTTCAAACACTGTGTATATCAGCAAATATAATTGTAGTGTTCAATACTTTGTTTTTTGTGTGTAAAATGTAGAAACACCTATATGAGGTTATGATAGGTAAATGAATAGAGTTTAT
The DNA here is from genome assembly GCA_036785175.1 of Eupleurogrammus muticus. Taxonomy (NCBI): domain Eukaryota; kingdom Metazoa; phylum Chordata; class Actinopteri; order Scombriformes; family Trichiuridae; genus Eupleurogrammus; species Eupleurogrammus muticus. The sequence goes on along the minus strand of JAYKQN010000030.1, from coordinate 1,267,181 downwards.
TGTATGTTATATATTAACGACTTAACCCTGACACACTGAATTTAGAGCCACAGGATTGTTCTCATAAAATAAATGACAAAAGTGTTTTTGTAGATATATACAGGAGCAGCTAAAAACTGTGATTTCTGCCTTTGTTAACAAACCCTTAATTTCCCCAGAGGCTTCTTTCATTCATTTACAGCCTCATGTTGGGGACAAGTAGTAAAGAGGAAGGAGCTTTTTCCTCTAGTGTTAAATGCACCATTTTATACTTATTTTGTGTTTAGCCAAACATGATCAATCAATCAAACGGGTATTTGTAGAGCAGATTTCATACAGGGAGATTAAACAAAACAGAGATGAATGAAAGGTTGATGCTGTTTAAGGGAAAAGGAAGCAAGTGTGTTTTTATGTAGACACAGTAGAGTGAATAAAGTCACGTTAGTCTGGAGTATTTGGTGAATCTTGGCGTTAAAGTTTTGCTAATCTAAGCATAAATCACCTTTTCTTACATTTCTTAGTTTTATCGTGTTGCTTTCAGCCACTGTATGAAGGTTTCTCACCAAAGCAGACACGTGTGTCACAACTTGCAGTAAACACACTTTTTTTTCTTTTGTCCCTTTATCTCCTCTTCTGTACGACACCTCTGCATGAAGGGTCAGCTGCAGTATGAGGCGGAAGACGTGCCACGCCACAACTGTGGTTTTGAAGGGTCAAAATCCTTGAGAGAGCGTCGCGAGCGTCGCGGCACAATCACTGTGTTTGACCACAAAGCGGCGGTGACTCATTGTTAAAGCGGTGAGCAAACAAACATGCAGTCGCTGCAGGGACTACAACCTCCACCACGAGCCCTCAGAAACCGCTCCATCGATACGTTTCTGTTTTTTTCTGGAGGTGAGAGGGGTGGGGGGGCAAGGGACGTTAACGAAGCATGGTCGGAGAGGGGGCGAGTGTGTGTGTGTGTGTGTGTGTGTCGGGGGGGGGGGACTTTTCATCTTGGCGGGAGATGTAAAGTAATGAAGTTGACACCGGTGTCCACCCCATTAGGCTGGGCCTGCATGGACCATTACAGGCAGGGTGAGAGGACAGCCCAGAGCCAGAGGACCCCGCGGAATACACACACACACACACACACACACACACACACACACACACACACACACACACACACACACACGTAGAAGTATGTCCACACTTGCTGTTCTTTCCTGAGGGGTTTGTCTATAGTTGCACAAAACTAAACACCATATGTGTGTGTGTGTGTGTGTGTGTGTGTGTGTGTGTGTGTGTGTTCCTCTCTTAATAGGAGACAGAGATACTTACAGGAAACATCCGAGCATATTCTTTTCCATAATGTGTGCGTACACACATATATATATAATCCCTGTATCTGTGCTCGTGTAGCCTACAGCTTTCCTGAGCCGCAGTGCATGTGTAAATGTGTGTGTGTGTGCATGTGTGTGTGTGTGTGTGTGTGTGTGTTGGACCGATATGGTGGCAAGCCTCCGTTTCTCCCGCTCAGCCTGTCAGGGAAATATAATTTGCGCCTTCAGTGCTTTTCACCTGGCTCATATGCAGCATGCAAATTTATTTCTCTAATAATCCGAGCGCGCGACGGCCCTCCACCAGGATTAATGACAGCGTTCCCGGGGCCTCGCCTCCACTCCGGCTGGCCGGAATATTACCACCGCACGCACACACACACACACACACACACACACACACACACACACACACACACACACACACACACACACACACACACACACACACACACACACACACTGACATGGAAAAATGGTGTTAGTTCTACACAGAAAAACGCCAGGGTATTTGTCCTGCTAGACAATATAATGGGCTGGTGCATCATCAGATTGCAATGTCATTTCAAAAAACCTTGAATACAAATAATGGGGAGAAGAGGGGAGGGGTGGGGGGGGGGGCACCGGAGGATAGATGGTGCGTTTTCTAATCCGGTGGGCTAGTTATCCTTCATTTCAGGTAGAGTGGTGTCACGGTGACACACACACACACACACACACAGAAGGAAAAAAAAAACACACACCGCTCCGTTATTCAAATGAAGTGTGCCGCATTGTGCAGAGCTTGCTGCTTTCCCGGGACACATCCCTTTTCTTCCCCTCTTCCACCGTTAATTAATCTTGGAGATCTTTTTTAGCATCCCCCCCCTCAGCCCTCCCCCCCCCCCCCCCGAAAACCCCCGGCTCTCCGGCTTTTTCTAAGCAAACAGTATGAAATATGGATACAGGAGAGGTATTAATTATAACCCCATGTGTGGGTGTAGATTTGTGTGCGTCTGCGTGTGTTAGGAAGAGAGAGGAAAAAAAGAGAGAGAGAGAGAGAGAGAGAGAGAGGAAACAATGTGCCAGCACCACCACCCACCGCCTGGATCTGTCACAAGAGGCTGGAGAAGAGAAAGAGGAAGAAACACAGAGAGAGGCGGGGACAGATGTATGGAGGAAAGGCTAGGATGTGTGTGTGTGTGTGTGTGTGTGTGTGTGTGTGTGTCCAGCCCCTCACCTGTGAACAGGTCAGGCCGAGGCTGAGTCTGTCAGTCGGCACAAACTCCGCTCGCTGACAGCCTGCGACTGCTGGTCACTTATCTCTTTAATTAGCTTTTCACTCCCCCCCCACTGTCACTAATTCTAAGTCCCCCCCCCCCCCCAAACACTGTAATGAAACTCGCCACCGTGCTGTAAGTCGGGGTGACGCAGAAAAAACAAACGGTTAAATGTGCGGGATCTGTGAGGATACGAGTCGAGTTCGCGGCTTCCTGTGAAACGCGGAATGCTTTGGCTGATGGGTAATTAAAACGCATCACATGGAGATGTTAAAAGACACAAACCCAAAATTACTGGTAGTGCATGAAGTGCAAAGAAAGAAGTTTGGACGTAATAATGACGACTTCTTATCAAACAGAAACCAACTACTACATGAATTGACAACTTTTTTTTTTGATAAATTGCTTCATCTTCTGGTTTCTTTATTCTTCTTTATTATTTAACTGATGTGAACTGTTGGACAGTTTAGGTTGATTCTTCAGCTTTGGGAAACACAGATCATCATTTTACACCATTTTCTGAACAATCGACTGAATCATTCAGATAATAACTGAAGGATGAACGTTGTTCCCACAGCTGAACAGAGCTGCAATATTTGGCTGATTAATCGATTAGTTGCCGACTATTATTGTTAATCTGCAATTATTTTGTTAATTGATTTTATCGATTTGAGTCATTTTAAAGAAGAAAATGTCAAAATTATATTGTTACAGCTTCTAAAATCTGATTATTTTCTGCCTTTATTAAACCGATGATCTTTGGGTTGTGGACTGTCAAAAAAAAAAAAAACATTTCAGGTTGAATCTTCAGCTTTGAGAAACACTGATCATCATTTTTACTGATATGTAAAGGACAAAACAGTTAATAATTAATTCAGATGATAATTGAGGGATAAATGTTATTCACACGGCTGAATAGAGCAGTTGATTAATCGATTAGTTACAGACGACATTACGTTATTCGCTGATGATTTCGATAATTGGTTTAATTGATTCCAGTCATTTTAAAGGAGGAAATGCAATTGAATGAAAATTCTCTGGTTCCAGCTTCATCTTTTATAGAAGTAAACTGATGATATTGATGATATACTGTTGGTCTGGATAATGATAGTCTATTAAAATAGCCATAGTTGCGACGCTGGTTTTCATTTATATATTTTATTTTACTTTTGCTAAATACCCATCAGACACCCTGACGTCCACATAAACTAAACACTGACATGGATGGACATTTATACGTTAAAACGTTATAAAACCTGCTTTTATTAAAATACATGATACAGCCTCTCAACATCCTTTAACGCGACGTGATGAATCCATCGCCTGTTAAATATTGAGAGCGAGGCCGTTTGATGAGACAGGACGGAACGAGTGGATCTGAAGACGACTTTATCGAGCGGCTGTTTTCTTGGATGTTTCAAGTGTCCATTGAGCGGGATCTTTAGAGGTAGACGCCATGCGGTGATGGAGTGTCTGACTCTGCGCTCGCGCTGAAAAAAGCCAATAGCTGCTCAATACATCAGTAAATCATCGTATCAGTGAGCCCTGCTCCTGGCTGCAGTGTCCGCCTGCTCTGTGTTTTTCTGTTTGCGTTGGATCATCAACACTCGCTCTGTGCGTCTTCTGCATTTTCAATCATCCCGGTAACTCCGCTGCACGTATAAACAACGCGCCGCTGCCAGAAATTACACACCATAGTAACAAATCAAACGTGCAAATACTCAACAGTGATGAAAAAAAAGAGGTTTCTTTTCCTGGTTTTGCAGAGAGAGGGGGAAGTGTTCACATTCACGGGCTGTAAATCTGCGAGGCCACGCGGGGACAGGTGAGGAGCTAAAGGACGAACCTGAATAAATGAAACGGCGTGAAAAACGCAGACGCTTCCGCGCGGGTTGGTTTGCGCCGTGTGGTGCAATTAAGCAATCAGCATCCAGTCCTGCTCCGCGGCACGCCGGTCCAGCTGATTCTGCTGGTGCGTCGAGACGGCAAGAGGTGAAGATGACTTTGAGAGCGGGTTCACTGGAGGGCCACAAGAATGTGGACGGGTTGCATTGGTGAGAGACACTGTGTCAGATTTATAGGTTTAATGTTTAGTGTAATAAAGGTCGTAGTAGGTTTAATTTTAGTGTGTTAAAGATCTGAATAGTTTTAATGTTTAGTGTATTAAAGATCTTAGTAGTTTTTAATGTTTAGTGTATTAAAGATCTTAGTAGTTTTTAATGTTTAGTGTATTAAAGATCTTAGTAGTTTTAATGTTTAGTGTATTAAAGATCTTAGTAGTTTTTAATGTTAAGTGTATTAAAGATCTTAGTAGTTTTTAATGTTAAGTGTATTAAAGATCTTAGTAGTTTTTAATGTTAAGTGTATTAAAGATCTTAGTAGTTTTTAATGTTTAGTGTATTAAAGATCTTAGTAGTTTTTAATGTTTAGTGTATTAAAGATCTTAGTAGTTTTAATGTTTAGTGTATTAAAGATCTTAGTAGTTTTTAATGTTAAGTGTATTAAAGATCTTAGTAGTTTTTAATGTTTAGTGTATTAAAGATCTTAGTAGTTTTTAATGTTAAGTGTATTAAAGATCTTAGTATTTTTTAAAGTTTAGTGTATTAAAGATCTTCGTTTTAATGTTAGGTGTATTAAATATCTTAGTAGTTTTAATGTTTAGTGTAATAAAGGTCTTAGTAGTTTTTAATGTTAAGTGTATTAAAGATCTTCATAGTTTTTTTTTAATGTTTAGTGTATTAAAGATCTAAATAGTTTTTAAAGTTTAGTATAGTAAAGATCTTAATAGTTTTATTTTTTATTATGTTAAAGATCTAAATATTTTTTTAATTTTTAGTGTATTAAAGATCTTATAATAGTTTTTAAAGTTTAATGTTTTAGAGATTGTAATACATTTTAAAGTTTAGTGTGATAAAGATCTTAATATTTTTTTAATGTTTAGTGTATTATAGATCTTAATACGTTTAAAGTTTAGTGTATTAAAGATCTTCAAGTTTTTTCATAGGTCTTTGTTGTTGGATGATGACGTTGCTGGAAGCTGCTGGTAGCTGATTCTTAAAAGACGACAGACAGGCTCACATTGAAAGAAATGTCTGTGAATATTCTCAATCAGCCAGGTCATTGTTTTCTCTCTCAAATTAAATAAGGCAACTGGACCCTTAATTGTTTAGAAAGACATTTCAGATCTCAAAATCCAAGGTATTTAAACTCTGTGGATGTATTCACTAAAGGTACTTTTGGTCCTTTCCAGTTGCTTTGAGAGAGGAGAATTGAATCGGCATTGTCCGTGTAATGATTATTATTACTACCATTTAGTTTAGTGTGTAAGCATTCTAGGAGTTTTCTGATTAGGAATTCATTCAAAGATATATCTATTATTGTGTAACCTCTGGAACCAGTATTTTAAGAGCAGGACCTGCTTTAATGAAGAGAATCCCTCTAGTTTCCTTATCATTTATACCAGTGTGGTGTAGATTCAGGATTCTGCTCCAGCACAGATGAAGACACTACAGCTGAACCTGTGAAGAGGAACTGGTCCCTCCACCCCCCACCCCCCACCGTCCACCCCCCCCACCGTCCACCCAGCCTCCCAACCCCTGCAATTAAACCAGCAACCTGTGTTTACCTGGCTGCAGCAGTCAGGGAAACAGCGGGGAGGAGGTCACCGTGGAGGTCACCCTCCCCCCGCGCCCCCTGCATTATGTGTGTTTGTGACGCCTCCATTAGGCGGGGAAGTCGCTTTGAATTCCGTCTTTCGGTATTCTTGGGAAGAGGGGGCAACTCACCGGTGACCAATTAGATCAGAGATTTGAGCGGGATGAAGAGGTGAATAAAAGAGGCTTTTTTTTTTATTATTTTATTTTGTCCCCGCGTGAGGGGGCGAGTGGCGGCATTAAGGGGAAGGTGTGTCACCATGTTGCTGGAAACTAATAACCCACCGAAGACCTCGGTTCTGAGGTCGGTGAGTAGCGTCCTGCAGCAGAATGATGGAAAAATACACTTTACTCGCACCAGAACACATCCAGACACACAGCACCCAACAAAGGTGCTTTAATCAGTGCATTCATCTGTTATTTACCAACGGGTTCATTGATAAAAACCTATTTTGATAATGATTTTTTATGAGGAAAATGTCAATTTTTGTTTAATTAAATTCGAATTTTACTGTTATTTTCCAATCGATGAGTATGAAAATGAAGTAAATGAAATGTCACAGCCTTTAACTCTTATTAACCATTTATAGGAGATGTTTTAAGGCTCATTAATACCAAAATGGTTCTAACGTGTCCATATCTGAACCTAACGTTTGGACGTTGTTCTTCAACACCAAACCAAATAAGGAAAATCCCAACTCCCAACAACTATTTTGATGTTGATAATCGAGTTAAGTCATTTTTTAGTACTATAATAATATAATAATAACTATAATAACTAAGTCAGTGGAAAAAAAATGTCCAAATCTCTGTTTCCAACTTCTCAAATGTAAGTTTTTTTTAACAAAAACTATTACACAAACGGATGTTGTGCGTATGTGATGTGAGAAGGCTACAATCTCATTGATTCCACCTATTAAATCCACTTCAGTCGCGCACAATGATTAAAACACGGTTTTAATATTTCATGCCCGATGAGTTTTGGCCTCACCCGGGGGTCTTGCGGGTATTGTTCCTCCATCCTGTCAAAGAGCTGTGGTATCTGGGTATAAAAAGCCACGATGTCACCTGTCAGTGTCCGTCTGAACCCCAGATGAAGACGTAACAGCCTGTAGGGGAACCGGAATACCATTAACGCCGCATTTCATCCCAAATGGGCTTTTATTAAAATGAATGCCTAATTAAATTCCAAGATGAGGGGGCAGCGAGCAATGCCAGACAGTGGCCACTTTGATTTTTTCTTTTTTTTTTTTTCTCTTGTTTTAAAGTAATTATGCGGGCCTGACATGAGTGAGCACACTGCCGGAGACCACTCTAATGAGTTAAGCAAGAAAAATCGCCACAGTCGCCTTCCCTGGCAGCAGCTAATTGCTTAGCCACATCGGGCCACCACTAACACTGTCATTTAAAATGGGCTTTTTTTTAAATATATATATATATATAATTTGGTTAATTAAAATCTAAGTAAAGAGACACTGTAAATAAGGGAGGAATAAGTATTTTGGAGAAACGTGCAGGTTTTTGGTCAGTAAACTTTCACTTTAAAAGCACAAACGACGCAGCGTTATGCTAATGATCCTTTTTTTTTTTTTAAAGCATCGGAAGGTGTAAAAGCAGCTGCTTGTGACGTAAGAGATATCGCCGCGTCTCGTAATGCATCATGAATACATGGAGGAATCAGAGGGAAATGACCCAATGAAGGCGGGATAAGAGATGAGTGAAATGACATGTCAAGGTTTTATTTTTTTTTTTATTCTGGTGTATCTTTATAGGTAAAAAAAAAAAAAGGGAAGCAAGAATTGGAGTACAGTGACATTTTAGTTCGCCTCTGGGCAGTGATGTCTATATCTATATTAATCACAAAAACTATTATAATCAAAAATGTCACAGCAAACCTGTCAGTCGTCTCGTCTCACACACACACACACACACACACACACACACACACACACACACACACACACACGAGAACCAGCAAGACAATGCATAATTATTCACATGTTTGACCTAACCTTTAACACACGTATCGGTACCGGGTTATTATGAGAAAACAGCGAGGCGTTTGTCCCTGTTTACGCGTCCTCGCCCCCCCTCGCATCCCCCCCCCCGGGGGGGCTCCCAACTTCTCCCGAGACCTTTAAAGTGTTTGTTGACAGACTAACAGACTTTGGCTTGTTTAGCTTCCTTCGCTCTCTGAAAAATCCAAAAAGGTCACTTTGCAACCCCCCCCCACCCAAAAAAAAAGAAAAGAAGAAAAAGAAAAAAACAAGACCTCAGGAAAATGCCCTTACGAGCGGACCTCGAGAGCTCTCAGGGAAACAAATAGAATCCCCGCTGCCACGGTTACCAAGTTTACCAACATGTCTCTATGGCTACAAATTACAAAATAGCTAGAAATGCCGCCCCCCCCCCCCTTCTCTGCAAACAAAGAGGAAGAGGAACTGAACTCGGCATCCCTCGCCGGGGCGGGTTTTACCCCGCCGCCGCCGTAAAGAGACGTTTCACTGGATGTTTCCTTGGCTGGATGAAATAAAGAGCCTGAAGACGGGGATAACGCGCTCCATATGGCGTGTTTGGGAGGTCACCGTCGGCAGCGCTGCACGGGGTGCTGCAGCACAATGGAATTATCCCGCATAACATGCATAATTCCCCTCGTTACGGCAAACGATGCCGGCGCGCACACACACCCGTTATTTGGGGGTCTCTCTCTCTCTCTCTCTCTCTCTATTGTTGCCGTGTGGCGCTGCTCATTATTATGGGGTGTCTGGTTCAGGCCATCAGAGAGGCTCTCGCCACCGAGGTCTCCGTGGAAATCGGCGAGCCCATCTCACTGCTTAGCAACCGAGCCCTGGGGCCTGTTTTGCACAGCTTAATTCAGATGAGAGTGCCGCGCACGGGATTGGCTAGGCTCGACCCCCCCACACACCCCCTCCCATTCTCTCTCCCTCTCTGACACACACACAAGTGCACACAGTCATTATCTCGCCCTCCTTCGCCGCAGCCTTACCTCGTATCCCTCCTCTGCTCCCCTGCTATCTGTCTCTATCTACATTGTTCCGACGCTCGCCTCGAGCCCCATCTCGTAATAAAAAGGTGATTCTGCTGAGCACCGGAATTGTCTCTTTTTTTAAAGATTCGGTGCCACGAGGAGCCATGTGGCGACCACGGGCATCTTGGTGTCAACGCTTGATCAGCGCCGCATCGCTGAGATGTGGCGCATCAACAACCAGCTTCAGGAAAACCAAGTGAAATCCAAAGCAGCAGAGGCCAAGATGGCCTGAGTTACAGCTTCTAGTATGGGTTGATGTCCATAAACGCTATATCCTACATTTCCCATAATGCAATGTAAAAACCGTTTTCCACATGCCCTTTAAAGTGTGTAATCAAGTGGTAAAAGGTTATTAAAAAAAGAGCAGCAGAGGCCAAGATGTCCTGACTTTACCCTCTAGTATGGGTTGATGTCCATAAACGCTAGTTCCTACATTTCCCATAATGCAATGTATAAACAGTTTTCTACACCACTTTGAAATTGTGTAATCAAATTGTAAATTAATATTACAAAAAAAAGAGCAGCAGAAGCCAAAATGTCCTAACTTTACTCTCTAGTATGGGTTGATTTTCATAAACGCTTGTACCTACATTTCCCATGATGCAATGGGAAGGCTCTCCACACCTTCATCTATCTATAAACGGTATAATCAAATGGTGAAAAAAAAGAGAAGAAGCATGTAAGGGCCAAGATGTCCTGACTTAGATTGCAAACATCCTCCAGAAGCAAAGAAATGATGCAGTTTTTGAAAGGTGAGTAAGACTTAAAAATAAACATCATTTTGACCTGTCTCGGTAACACTGATAACTTAAACAATGGTTCAGTTCTATTCATGAATCCAAACGAGAACTGAAATGATTACTTGACTAATAGATTAGTTGCCAACTGTTACATTCGTCATCCAGTATTTAGATAATCAAATAATCTATTTGATTTGCTAGTTCCAGCTTCCCTTCTCTGATTATTTTCTGGTTTCTTTATTCTTCAATATTGAAAACTGATGATCTTTGGGCTGTGAACTGTTGGTTTGGACTCAAAAAAACCCAATTAATCGTGAACCATCATGTACTATTATACCAGGGTCATCAATTTGAGATAAAGGGGATTAAGACGTCACTAATGTTATGAACTGCTTTCTGTGGGATAATCACTTGTTTTATAAGCCAGTTGAATTTTGACCATATATTGAGTCATAGTCATATCAATCTGTATGTCAATGTCTTTAATAATTATACGAGCTTGTACCAAACTAGCATCGTTAGGATCATAACTGTGATTTTCTGACGTCCTGTGTTTGTCGCTTTTGAAGCTGTTTTCACTGCCGGCTTTTTTTTTTATAATGTTTCCTCCACATGCTCCGGCTCACCTGTCAATCACGGCGCGTGGGCGCTCCGCTAACATCTGTCCGCTCACACACTCGCGTTAATGAAGTTTGAGTCGAGTGCGCTTTTTTCTTTTGTCTCGTTCGGTCATGAAAAGCGATCATTGTTTCAAAGAGGGATTCTTTTACTTCATTTTTTTTCCCTTTTCCCAAGAGACCTAATAGAAACAGCAATAAACAGAAAAAGGTTAAATTGCTGCTGTGTTGTGTGTTTACAGAGTATTGAAATAGTAACGTATGCATCTTCACTCTTATTTAAAACAAGTTGACTTGACAGGAGTAAAAACCTTTAAAGGCTTTGCTATTTTCGGTGAAATTTCACTTTCTTCCTTTACCCTCCCTCTCTCTCTCTTGCTGCACCTCTCTTGTTAAGTGGGTGAGAGCGGGACGAGCGAGGAACGGACAATGGCGTCTGTGACTCAGGCAGCCAGCTGCTGCAGTGTTGTGACGGTAATGAGGACGGGGTCAGTGTGCAGAGACAGACTGAACGACACCGAGAGAGCGAGAGAGAGTAAAACAGATGTGTGGATGAGGCAGAGCGAGAAAAAAAAAAAAAAAAGCAGAGAAGGAGACGGGGAGTGTGAGAAATAGAATGCAGCTGATAGGACTCTAGAGCGGTGATAGATTCACAGAAACTACTGAGCTAAGCAACTTTTCTTTTTTTTTATTTCCCGCCCCCCTCTCACACGGAGGAGAGGATGTGGAGCGGCACAGGTCGCGGGTTCCATGTGAGGACACCTGAAATAGATGTGGAATACAGTGAAATGTAAAAACGTGCGTTAATGCTTCCACCAGGCCGCTGCCGTTAACCCTTCCGGGTCCTACAGGAACGCGCTCAACTCCGTGAACCCCGCGCCGGTTGTTTGCAGGATGTTTATCCTCCGGGTCCAAGAGTTTTAAGTTATATTTATTTGTCCCTGCTGGGAAATTGATTTGTAGCCGGGGGACGTCCAGCGCACATAAAACATACACACAAACAATCAGAGGCTGTTAGGACTCGTCCAACACTGAGTCGCGTCCCCTCATGGCCATCAGCTCCCTAAACTAGCAAAATAACTAGAATTTACTCAAATTTCAAATTAATAAAAAAATAAATAGAAAAAAAATAGCTACACTGACATAGGAAGAAAAATCATGAAGTGAAAATGCTTCATTATAATGAATTTCATTGCAATGACAATAGAATAAAATGCTGCAATTAAAAAAAAATTCTATTATCATACGCTAATCCTAACAACATGTGGAACAAACCAACATGTTTGGAAATAGGTCAAAATTTCAGCGAGTTGTGAGATTTTTGTGTCACTTTTATTGCGGTTAGAACAGCAGAGCTGGACCTTCCCAATATGGCCGCCGTTAAGGGACGTCAGCATGTTGCTCACCTCGCTACCTAGCTTACTAACCGTCCATTACTGGACAACAGAGGGTTGGCTATTGGTAAATAACACAAATACACATGCTCAACGTGTCAAAGTTGAATTTGAGAAAACAATTTTACATGGATTTGCACAGTAAATATAAGATTTGTTGAATTTAACTGATTTCACTGCAAAATACAAGAAAGCAACTATAGACAATACTACATCACGCTATTTAACAATGTATTATAAAGTCTCTGATGTGATCAGTAAATTATACTTGCTTGGTGATATGAATAAAGAAAGGACAGCCAGAAACTGTCCTAGGAGGAAAAAAATATTATCATTAATTAGTGCTTTGAATATGTCATAAATTCTCTTCTAAAGCAAGAGCCAAAAAGTGAGGACGTGTTCAGAAATGCTGATTGGAACAGTGTTAAAAAAGCAATCTGATCGCCCAGACGATTAACAGACGTGCACCTACGAAAGACTTCACAAGTAAATCAGGCCAATGGATCGACTCGTTCTGGGCTGAGTTTTCATTTGTCTGTTGCCCAAAAGAAAACTAAATATATGTCTTTAATTCTATGTATAAACAGCTGGTTTATGCAAAGGCTGTCAACATCTGGAACACGTAAGTAGCGTTAGCTTAGCATTAGCCTACCGTTAGCCTAGCATTAGCCTAGCGTTAGCCACGTAGGAAGCCTTAGCGACTTTTTTCAGACTGGTGAAGACAAATCTAAAGTAAGTGACAGGATGTATATGGATAAAATTTAACGTTATTAAACTGGGTGGAAACTTCACATGATCATTTATAACAGGAGTTCAAGAAAAATGTTAACATAGATGTAGATCTATATTTATTTAAAGTGATATGAGAATAAAAGCGTGAGTAAGTGAGGTCAAATAGATATTTACAGCTGTTTTAATGTGGCTAAAAATGCTCAAACATATGTCCACTCACAATAAACAGTGAAAACAACATTTTTATTAAAAAATATGTTCCGGGCTTCAGTTGTGGGTGGAAATAAAAATCTCAACATTAAAATAGCATAATTTGAAGATGATTGTAATGTTTAAATAGCAGAATCACAGCTGATATAAAGCCTGTTTTCATGCGAAGGGAAATATTAGATATAACACGATTATGTTCATTGAAATGTAAATGAGATTTGTGTTCATTTATTTGGTTTTCTGTGGTGGATTTGTGAAGAATTATGTTTTAATGTAAAGCTTTTTGCAATATCATCAATTTAGAATGATATTTGGAACATACTTTAAGATTTCATCATGTAAAAGAGTAATCAGTTAAGCTCATGGTTGCTGTGTTTGTCAATTTATAATAGTATCATCTAATTTCTCTGTTGCTGTCAACTTCTGTCACTTCACTGTAAATATGTTATATTCCAGTTGTTTTTCTCTGGTCTTTCTGATGAATGTGTCGCAAACATACATAAAGACTAAATGAAGAACAGAATGTTTTGATTATAAAAGAGAAAAGCACTCTCGAAGGATAAATGACTCTCTTAACGTTCACCTAAATTAAAACATATAAGGCGACGTGACAATAAACACATTTCCAGGCTGATTTAGCTCTTTTTCACATTACATTTGTGTTTCCAGACATCCTAAGTGCATCAAATTTGTCTTGAAGAAGCGTTAATGTTTTAGCTGAGAAGATCCTGACGCTGGACAGCGTGGTCTTTAGTTCGGTTTATCGTAATAACAACACGGCTCGTGCTGTTTTTTGCATTTTGGTACGTCTGACTGGTTTATTGGAGGGGGTGTAGGAAAAAAAAAGAAAAGTTGCGTTTAACACGGCGTGTCACGCAGAGAAAAGGAGTGAAATGGAATGAGACAGTGGCGACACGGACTCCCACTATAGACACAGCGTTTAACATCTTCACCCGTGGCAGCTCAATTACCTGAGTGTAATTGCAATAACTCCAATACCTCTGCAGTCATGCTTGACAGTTTCCAGACCAGGTCCCGTAATTGCGGGTTGATATATGCAACTGGAAATCAAAAGAGGGGTGTGGGGGGGTGGGTGGAGGGGTGGGGGCTAGGCTAGGCTACGACTTCCAGCGGCGGATCGCTAATGCAATAAAAAGCCGGAGTTATTAGCCGAGTAGTTGAATGGCAAATTGGTGTGAATGCCAAATCATCAGGGTTAGTATTGAATAAGATGGAATGTTAAAAAAAGAAAGGGGGGGGGGGGGGGGGGATGATGGTGTTCCGCTGACTGGGGCTCATTGTAATGGGCCTTAAATATCTGCAATTACACCAGAGATCTACTTTGCTCTTTTTAAAAACTCCCTATAAAGCCGTTTACCAGGTAATTTCTGTTCCTAGAAGATTCCAGTTCCGCTTAAAGCGGAGTAGAAACAGAAATATCCAGTATTGGTATCGTGAGCCATCATAGACCAGAAGACCTTAAAGGCCTTAAATGACAACTTGGAAAAAAATGTTAAAAAATAAAAACCTGTGTGGTAGAACAGAACAGCTCCTAAACGGACGATGTGAGACTGTTTAGTCACCTGGTGTAGTCTTCAGTCCACATAAAGAGCTGCTCTTGGCCTTTATTTGCATGTTGGGTCCAAGAACTGAACATAAAGGAACAGCACAGGTAGAATCCACTTCCTTTCTGGTTCCAAATTTAGCACCATGGACTGGATTTCAAGCGGAACCAGGTTTTACCTGTCCCCCCTCCAGGCCCGCGGCCTTTTTGTCGAAACACCGGTTTTAATAATTAAGCGTCATAAATGATTCTGGAAACACTAGGAAAAACCACATCCGTGGACTACACCTCTTCAAAGCGGATTTCACGGTCTTCATGGATTGGACGGGGGTCGCCAGGTTCTCAGTGTGTGTGTGTGTGTGTGTGTGTGTGTGTGTGTGTAGCTGGTAGCGAACTAGTACCTTTACTTTAATCTCTTTTCCATTGTCCTCACATAAATAAAGTTCATTCAACTACCTCAAACTTGGAGGCAGCCGAGGGTCAGTTGGTATTATTCCACTACGGGGACCACTGAGAGTGAAATAAAGCTGACATGTGCTGTAATGAGAACTTGGACTAGACGCGGTACATGCAGGTTCTGGATACGGAGGTTTCGTCAGTGGGGTAGGGGTTAGCTGGGACCTCTTGGGGGGGGGGCTCCCTGACAGGTTTTTCCTGGTCCGTGCATCGCGATCCCAAACCAACCACCTCTGCTCGCTGTTTCCTCCTACAGCAAAGTTTACATCAGAAGATTTCACTTTTGTGTTTTCCACCCGAGTCGCAAAGCGCCGGATTTATCTGAGATCCATCTCAGTCTTGTAGCGTGTTCTTTGGTTTGGGCCACAATTGGATTGTGTAGACTCGCGCACTCCTATAATATCAGCACAACCATTAGGCCTCGGTTGCTACCCGCTCCGTCTTTATTGTCTCAGATCATTTGCAGTAACAGCTGTCTTTATAATTTAGGTTTTTTTTGGGGGGGGGCACTCGTGGTCAAGTTTGCTTTGGGACCGGGCGTTTGTGTGTGAGAAATAAAAAAAACAAGAAAAAAGAAAAGCTAGAATAAACACGGAGTTTGATTGATTGACGGCTGCGGAGTCGTGTGTGACCAGCCTGTATAAAAAATCAGTGAAAAAGTTCCATCAAGAAGACCACACTTTGTGCTACCGCGCCGCTTTAATGTGGCGGCGAGGAAACCCGAGACCGTGTGCGGTCGAGCCCGGCGAGCTAGAAGGGGCTTTGTGCGATTCCAGCATTCCTCCATATGTTTTCGGGACGGTCCAAAACCACGGGGCCCTGACACAAGCGGCGGTTCCAGAGCCGGCTGCCAAGATCCACTGTGAGGAATATTCCTGTTCTTTATCCAAGAGCGCTCCATTAGGATTTATAGCGGGGGAACATAAAGTACTCCGAGAGAGAGAGAGAGAGAGAATCCCCGTCCAGAAAAAAAAAAGGCCCAAACAGACAGACTTATGAGAGCGGCGGTCCACCAAGAAAAGCACTTGACCCGACCAATTTTTTTTTTTTTCAGAAAGTTTTGTTTTCATCGAAACAGTCAGAAACGTAAAGCGAGTTGTGAAAACGTCAAAACATCTCCGAGCGTCCGAAAACAATCCGTTTTTAGGCACGTTCCGATAAGCAGACAGCAAACACATGAACAAAAAAAGACTGTGACCTAATAACAAGCGTAATCGCAGCCGAGGCCACAACACCGGCGTGAAGGATCCCGGAACGCCGGAATCACAGCGAGAAACGACGGGCCTCAAAAGTGGCGGTATCTTAAATTCCTCCTTACCTCCTTCCTCGCAGCAATTACACTTCCTTAAACAGACTGTTAGGAGAAAAGAGAGGCAGGGAGGGGGGTTAGGGGGGGGTGGGCGAGGAAGAGCGGCGGCGCGCTAGGAATAACTGTTGGCCGAGGAGCTAATAGGCATGGAATGATGACAGATATCATGGAGTGGACGCCTCGCGACGGCTGGGAAGGAATTAATAAGCAGGAATGGGTTAATAGTGCATTAAGAGCCAGCAGGAGGACGGCGGGAGAGAGGAGGGAGACGCGTCTGAAGTCAGCTGTGAGTAATCAGCCCATGGCGAGCCTTCGACGATTACCATAACAGAGCAATTGGACGTGAAAAATGGATAATAGTATGGACATAGAAGTGTGGCACTGTGTGTGTGTGTGTGTGTGTGTGTGTGTGTGAGTGTGTGTGTGAGTGTGTGTGAAGGCTGCGGGGGAGGAGTAAAATGCACAAATCCTACTGGTTCTCCAATTGGGGAAAGAAAAAAAATCTGCTGATAGTATTTCAAATAAAAACACACGGTCATTTTTCTAATTCGCTTTACTTTGAAAGGATCCTCCGACACGCCGTGTGTTTCGTCAGGACATTTATTGAAATGGGGCTGAATGATATGATCTGACCATGATAAATTTTTTTTAAGGGCGTTACGGCTTGATTCCACGTCCCGGGTCCTAACCGACGCTGAGGAATTCAGTTTCAGACGCGTCCCAGAACTGTTGTTTTTTTTTAGAAACTGAAGCAGAAATCATTGGTAAAACTTTCAAAATAAAACGCCATGTGCGGACTCCTGCTCACTAAAGCATTGGTAGATGAAAAAAAACTATCATAACTTACATAGATATAACATAAAGTGGAATATTATTATAAGGACAATGAATACTGAGACCACTACAAAAAATAAAAGCATAATAGGTGTAAAAAAATTTTGATTCAGATTTTTGTGTCATTTTTTACCCTCGAGAGGATGAAAATTGTTCTATTCAATGACACATGAAGTCTCCTGCAGATTTTAGTAAAAACTGGGGTCACAGGATGAAATCTGCTGAGTACATTCATGCACCCGAGTACATTTTCCCACTTTTTGACCCTTTAAGTTTTCCTCCATTGACCCGTTAACGACGCCCTGTGGAGTTTCTGACTCCCATCAGCCGCCCCCCCCCCCCCTCTATGAGTGGGTCCACATTTTGTTTGTCTGTTGGTTTGCACTCATATACACAGGTGACGTGATTCGCCTTCCTGCCAATGCACTTTTCCACCAATTACAGCCGGCGGCGAGCGCCAAGATACGCAGCAGAACGCCAGCAGCGGCAGGCTCTTAAATACGGATGTTAGCGATGCAGGATTTATACCTTAAAGAAAAATCTGCTTTTGCAGATGTTTTTTTTTTTTTTTTTCTAAAAAAGGAAGCGGATTTGATCCTTTTGTTAGACCTCAAAGGTACACAAAGAACTGGCGAGCAACACCGAATGTAAACAGAAGTTTTGCACACATTTAAGGTCGCGCCGCACCGACGTTTTGCAGTGAAATCCGGTAAATTCAACAGAATTGCTGCTATCAGCGTATTTACTGCACGAATCCATGCAAATATTTAGTCACAAATTCCAACTTTCATACAAACTGCAAGTCATTTCCTATCCAGTGATGGCTCTGTGCCGATGTCCCTCAACGGCGGCCATATTGGTGAGGTCCAGCTCAGCTGTGATCCGGTTCTCCAACCACTATGATCCGAACACATAGAAATACTCAAAACTCATTAACCTAACTATGCTACAGGATGATTGGATGTTTTAATTTTCATTGTAATAAAGTCTTTTTTCTGCATTATATTTCTGCTGTTGCTAATATGAAGGATATCTATGTTTATGACTGACTAGCGTTAGCATGTCAGCTAACTCTCCTCTTCTGGATCAAATTCTCATAATTTGCCAGGTCAATGTCGTTGCACCGGTTCTTACACAGCATGATGGTTAGCATGTGTCCTCTTTACCTTACACTGCTTTAATTGTTGAATCTCTGTACGATTTGCACCACAGATACTCCGGTTATACTCGTTTTAACCACCGCTAACATCGCCGAGCTACCTTCTGAGCCTCATGAATTCTGACAAGGCCACTGGTGTTTCTTCTCTCTCTCTGACCACTTCCCGCCTCTGGCATGTTTCCAGTGTCCAGCGTTCGTGGAACTGGAAGACGTTTCACAGCCACGGGAAAAAACACAGAAAAGTAGGGATATGATATAGCTGAAAATCGATACGCCCTTGGCTTTACACCATTTACTTCCAGCCTGTGTGTGTGTGTGTGTGTGTGTGTGTGTCTGAGGAGCATGAGACGTTTCATTTTGTGCGCTGATTCCCTCGGCCGGGCCATTATCCCCCCGATCAGCCCGTATTCCTCTTCTAATCAAATCGACATTCTTTCCCGGGGAAAGGGGAGAATATCCAGTCACTTGGATGTGCAGTCATTATGTGATAGCTCAATCATAATGTTAATTTTATGGGGGGGGGGTATTATTGTACGGACAGATGATTGTAACCGTACACGACTAGAAAAAGGATCTCCAGTCCCGTGTACGCAGCTAGCGGCTATGCCACCTTCATTCATGTGGTTTGACTGCCTTTTTTATTCCCCCTGTGTGAAATTGTGTGCGCACAACGCGCCGTGTGTATATAACAAGAGACATATGTGGCCTTGCTCAATGCAGCTTAATACAACAGATAAAATGGGAAGAACGTGTTTGTAAACCATCGCCTTATTTAATCATGGTGGGACCGTCACAAAATGCAGATGTGCATGCAGGCGAGAAAATTAAATTAACACGACCGCCGTCTCTTTCTGTGTTTAACACAGGAACAGTGTCTAAAGGTCAAAGGTCAAGCCGGTGTCCACAAAAGTTTCTGTAAAAACGGGGAAGTCTGAGGCTGTCGATTCGCAGATTATCTTTGCGAAATGCATCACAAAGCTTTAACGATTGCACATTGTGCAGGTAACAATGAACAAGGACAGAGAAGCATCAACGTACATATTCCAAACATCTGCAGCTGTGAAGACGATTCTCAGCCAAAAAGACAATAGACATTCCACCGGGGGATTGTTTGTGACCTTGGCAGGAGTTCACAGAAGAATCACCCGATCAAGGTCAATTTACTCACAGGAAAGAAAGCTCGACTCGTAGGCAAACAATGGACAAAACATCCTTGAAGTGCTCGGAACGCTGCGAATTCCGCATTTTCCAGAGTTTTTCTGATGTGTCCGAGAAGTTCCGTAACGAGCAGGCGAGTCATGCGGCCTTCCGCCCTCTTCGTTTGGTGCCAAACTCCGATCTCAACGCTACACAAAAGGCTGCGTTCGCTGCCAGCACCAACAACAGAGAAGAGGGAAAAACAGAAAAGCAAAGTGCAGCGAGAGGCTGCTCATTAGCTGCGTCCACCTCACATAAAGGCCTCTTATTTCAAATTATCTCTCTGGATTTTTTATTTTTTTATTTTAATGCCTCACATGAGTCACTGGCTGCTCCGCCGCCCGGTCTGTCCGGCGTCGCCCACACCGCCGCGCTGAGACCTCGACTCGGAGCGCGGCGAAGCAGGTGGCGGGGAACGTTGGGTGGCCGCGGATCACGTAGCAGCGCGGAACGGCACGCCGCGTTTTCATAAATTACATAAGGATATGGACAATGAGGCGAGCAGAATGCGGGGCAGTGGAGTGTCAGAGTCTCAGCCTGTCTGTGTGCGCGTGCGTGCATGTGCGTGTGTGTGTGTGTGTGTGTGTGTGTGTTGTTAAAGTGAAAGTAATTTTTAAAAACTTCTGCTTATGAGTGTGTTTAGGTTGCTTCTACCCATGTATGAATTCAGTGTATCGCTCAGCCCTGTGTTTGTGTGTGTGTGTATGGGTGTATACTTCTTTGGGTGGCTGCTGTGGTCGTACTGTATGTGTGTGTGTGTGTGTGTGTGTGTGTGTGTGTGTGTGTGTGTGTGTGTGCGTGTGTGTGTCCCTCCTGCGAGTGTGTGGGCCTGTAAATAGCTGTGGCAGCTGTAACACTACTGTAATGCTTATGTGTGGTCCTAGAGGGGCCAGATTACCAGATGGCCAACACATCACTGCCAATGCATACAGCGATATTAAAACACACACACACACACACACACACACACACACTGGAGAGGGACTAAACCTCTGAAGGCCTTATTTCAGGCCTGGGCCACAGGTAGAGCACTAGCCCGCTGGCAGTGCCGCTCTTCTGGGTAAAAAGTCCAGGCCCAGACAGCCTGGCAACAAGCAGCCGCTGGGCCGCACACATGCCAAGAAGAGCGCTGGGGATATGTGTGTGTGTGTGAGCGTGTGTGTGTGAGACATCTTTCCCTTCTGCTGGGCACCACATGCTCTGATCAGCGCTTGTGAGAGTTTGGGAGATTTGTACCAAGTTGCAAAGTTGTCTCCTTGAAGCATATTTTGGCCGGGCTCAAACAAAAGCTTGCTGTTAGCCAAGAAAAAAAAAGAGTTCAAAGTCAGTGTGTGTGTGTGTGTGTGTGTGTGTGTGTGTGTGTGTGTTTGTGTCGACAGATGTCGAGTACACGCCGGTCCCTTGTGTAAGAGGCTGGGAGTTTCTGTCTTACCTGAGGCTGCTGCAGCTGTCCTGAGCCGATCACCGTCCCTGCAACACACAGAACACAGTGTGTGAGCCGGCATCTGTGTGTGTGTGTGTGTGTGTGTGTGTGTGTGTGTGTGTGTGGACAAAGGAGCATTCTGCTTCTTTCTGGCTGTAATAGGTAGCTGTGGCCTTCTGGTGGGGATGACGATACTCTTGATTTTCCCCTCAAACCACGTCTGGCATCTGCTGGTGTCAAGAGAAAATTCTTTTGATTTTAACCATTTCTCACCGTTTCTGTTTCTGTTTCTGTGTGTGATGTGATAATAATCTCACCAATGCGTTTTAATAGAAGAAAAAAAGCTCAACACATCTAATGCATTTCCTTTTTTTTCCACATTGCTCTTCATTTAAAGATCAGAAGTTTAAGGTTAATGAGACTTTTGCAAACAATGCAAAACTAGTAGTTTTTGTCCAATACATTTCCCATTCTTAATGCGTAATATGTTTCTGAATATGATCAATGTGAATGATAAATCAAATAAACCCACTCACAAATGCGCGGCTTGAAAATCCTTAACTGTCTATGTAATTAATGCCATATGACAAATAAAAGGAAGCAATATAAGCGTCATCCTTTCCAGCAGTGTGCAGACTAATAAGCTGACAGGTGGTTTAAACATCACATTCAGCATATAGAGACGTCGGGTACAAAGACGAGGGGACATCAAAAGTACGGACGGAGGCTTCATGATCAAACTCTGCTTAAAAACTCCATTCTCTGATGAGGATCACAGCAGTAAAAAAAAATAAAAATCACATAATAAAACACAGATATGATACGGTCGTAACTGAGGAAGCAGCAGATGAAACTGAAAAAAACTACTGATTGTCTAACAAAAGGTTCTAATGAGTTTTCAGATCAACTTGATATTAAATAAAATCAAATATGAGATGAATCTGTTTGTGCAATATGTTTGTGAAATATTGTAATATACGTAGATTAGAGTTCAAACATGAGCTGTGGTGTACTGAAAATGTAATGATTCTCTAACTGATTGCTATTTATTTATTATCTATTATCATTATTATTATATTATTATTATTA
Organism: Eupleurogrammus muticus; assembly: GCA_036785175.1. NCBI lineage: Eukaryota > Metazoa > Chordata > Actinopteri > Scombriformes > Trichiuridae > Eupleurogrammus > Eupleurogrammus muticus. The sequence goes on along the minus strand of JAYKQN010000030.1, from coordinate 1,245,195 downwards.
TCAGATTTTAACTGTTGTTATTTATAATTATGTATTATTAGCAAAAAAAAAAAAACACTTTTAAAAGCTGCAATGACTAGTTGATCAAGAAAATATCTATGCTTTTAAGTAAGAAAATTCCCAATGATTTTTTTGGTAAAAAAACGCACTTTTAAGACATTGATTAATCAATTTTGAAAATACTTTCAGCAGGAAAACATGTGATAATCAATACAATGACTATACTACTAAGTCAGCATCTCAGTCTTAAATAATGTAAATGTGTGTACAACAAAAGGAAAACTATTTTATACTGTCTAGTCCTTGCACTTTAATGTCTATATGAACTATTGTCTATGCTTTGTTTAAGCATAAAAAAAGTAAGAAATGTAATTTCTAATTCTTTGTATGAGCAGTAGATGTTCGTGTTGACCTAAAACTTGAAACTAGCTTATTCGTTTATTCTGCTGATGATGAAAAGTTTTCCTCGGTTTAGATACTTAAAAAAAAGTGCATATATAAGTAGAAAGTAGCAGGAATAGAATGTCACAGATAAATGCAAGAGGGGGATAGAAAATACACAGACTGAGAGATAGAGAAATGTTTTCACGAAATAGCGAGAGGGGAGGGGGGGAAATGACAGGGTGTAAGGACGGGGGGGGGTCTTCTGTTCCACACCTCCCCTATGAAACAGCATGATAGCGCTTTCTAAAAAAAAGCGGCGGCTATCAGTAGCCACACGCTCCGGTGCGAGACGGCGTGACAGGTGTACGTTTCAGCAACTTAAACAGGGCCGGATTAAGCCACTAGTGGCTCCTCTTCATATGCATTCCTTATGGGAGTTAAGGCCATTTGAAATGCGGGGCCAAAGGCAAGATTACCGGCTCACGGGCCCATGGAGAGAGGTGTACTGCAACTAAAAGCCTGGATTTGAATAATTGTGGCAGGGCTTAGCGCCCGGAATCAGCACAGAACAGAACCAATGGATTATTACACACACACACACACACACACACACACACACACACACACACACACACACACACACACACACACCAACTTTAGAAGGCTTTGACTTGTCTGACTCAATAACTCACAGTATCTGTGTGTGTGTGTGTGTGTGTGTGTGTGTGTCATATCTGTCTCTATGCCATAATGCAAACACATGTGACTGATGTTCTGCAGCTCTGCTGTTTATTATCCACATACAGTACAGTGCTCGTGTGTGTGTGTGTGTGTGCACTGTAAACAAGTGTGAATGGCTGTATTTGCTCCGGCATCGTCTGTCTGTGTGTGTGTGTGTGTGTGTGAGCGTGTGACCGCCGCCACCTAAACACAGCAGAGCCGCTGTTCCGGCTCCGTACGTTCTGACACTGGTTGAAGGCTTAGCAGCGCTCGAGGTGCCAGACAGACGAGGGGGGGTAGGATAGGGTGGTGGTGGGGGGGGCACAAAAACAAGAAGAGGAGCGGAAAGAATGGATAATGAAGTGAAGGATGAGAGGTGGTCCCATATGAGTTTTAGCAGAGGAACGGTAGGAGGAGAGACCAGTTTAAATAAAGGAAGCAGGGATCATCAGCAAATCATGTGACCATTAATCAATAAAAACATGATTGCACCTTCTATACAGGACTATAAGTTATTTTTTTTAAGATTGATTTGATTTTGTGCAAACTATAAAGCCCATTGAGACAAATCTGTGATGTGTTAGCCACCAAATGCATATAATGAATGTCAGATTATATAGATGTACTCAATATTTCTTGGATGTAGATCAATTCTAGTAGTATTTTATTGTCATGCTATACATGTTTAAATCTGCCCCATAGCTGCAATGACTGGTTGATAAGAAATGAATTAATCAATTAATTGATTTATCAATTTGAAAACATTTTCAGCAGGAAAACGTGATAATCAATACAAATGTGAATACTTGCACCTTTCTATACAGAACTATAAATTACTTTTAGGATGATTCATTTTCAAGGTACCAAATGCAATTTATAACATCAAATTATATAGATTTATTTAATATTTCTTGGATATATAATGTTATATAAAGTGGTTGTTTTAACAAGATATTTATAGACGATTAATCAATTTGAAACTTCTGTCAGCAGAAAATCTGGTGATTGATCAAAACTCCTGTTAAAAAGTGAATATTTGCACCTTTCTATATAGAACTTTAAATTGTATTTTGGAAGATCACACATACAATTATATAGAGTTATCAATGTAAAATATTTCATAATCAAGCTAGATATTTAAACATCATTAATTGATTAATTAAAAAGGTGATCAAGAGAATTATTATCTACAAACACGTTGAGGTTTTAAAGCAAAGAATCTCAAATGATCATTAGTTGAAGCCCTGATGTTTATTAGATGCAAATTGTTTTTATATTCTAACAGACGTGGTTGATGAAGCCTTGTGGTTGATTCACTGACAGAATAAGTGAATAAATGAGGTGAAACAGCAGTATTTGAGACATTGCATTGACAGTTATGTGTTTGCATGTGCAGCTTTTTTTTCCCATCAGGATTCACCTGATGCTTCGGGCAAACATGACTCCACCATTTATCAGGAATGTGATATGACACGTAACGCTGGATGGCATCTTACACCGAGGTCAACGATATACAGCACCGAGCAAAATGGGGCCAGGCTTCGTGTCTGTGTGCGTGTGTGTGTGTGTGTGTGTGTGTGTGACATGTGAAAACCAGTCAATTACCCTTTTATATCGGAGCGTCGAGGCGATCCCGGGTCACGGAGTTCCTGGTGGAGGTCCTGATCCTCCTCGTTCTGGTGATGAGAGTCTGAAGGTGGTTCTCTGTGACAACACAAAAACTTGGATGAGTTAGCGCACCTTGCAGGCCTTGAACTCCTTGTTCTCATAGATCAGGCGTGGTTGCGTTTCTTTTTTTTTTTTTTCTTCTTCTGTGGTTTCCAGCTGGGAACCCGACGGCCGAGTTCCAGGAACAGGATTTCTTTCTTGCATTATGAGGTGTTTTCGGTGAAAGAGAGACACTCCTTGACACGACTCAAAAATCACATCTCATACGTAATAAACTACAGAATTATACTTTTCTCATCTGTAAGCCTAGATAATGACTTTGATATCCTCTTCAGAAACTGCAGTTTGCAAATCGCGAAAATTGCATCCATCATGATGCATCTCCACCATTTGTTATGTTATCTTACCGAGATTTTGCAAAAGCTAGCACACTTTTACACATGCAGACCTTTCGGTCTCCTTTTATTGAGTCGAACCTCGCTATCTTCTCCTATTGAGACAAAATATGAGGAGTTTGTAGAGTGATATATGTGTTGCTGGATGATGTCTTATGCTGAGATCAACGACGCGTAAAGCAAATCGTGGTCAGGGGAATCTGCATGTGTCTGTATGTGTGCCTGACATCTGACTTCTGAGTGGAAAACCTATCAATTACTCCTGTTTTTTTATAGAGGTGGAAGAATGGAAAGCGCAGCCAGAGCCTTCAGGCCATCCTCCCCTCTCTCTCTCTCTCTCTCTCTCTCGTTTCTCCGTGAGTAAAAAGCGGAGTGCAGATTTACTGCACCTTGCGAGCCCCCTGAACTCATCACTCCCGCGGATCAGGGGTGGTTCTGTTTCGAGCTTGGCCTGGGACCTCCACCGAGGTTTCCAGCGCTCGGTCCAGGAACTTTACGGCCCGTTCCAAGAACAAGTTTTCTTGCAACGGGATTGCGCTGATGAGGTGTTTGGTGAAGGAGCGCCACCATCCCCCCCCCCCCCCCCCCACCAACCCCCCTATTGGCATGACTCGAAACGATAAAACATACCTACGGGATGAGACAGGCTTGTTTTTTAAAAACCGGGGCGGCACACATGGTAAAAGTGCAGAATTAAATTTCCACGTCTTGGAGTCTAAATAATGTCTTCAGGATCCTGAGATCAGCCTCGTTATTTTCAGCTCATGGCTTAACGTCAAGAATGTGAAATAACCGCATCTAAACCCTTCAGTGAGAAATACAGACAATGTTTAACTCTTTTTGTTATTACACAGGAATCAGAACACATCTTTTAGTCTTTATTGTGTGTTGTGTTTAATAAAATATATGTTTTCCATTGTCTGGGTGGATACTCGCTTCTGATTGGTCAGCGGGTGTTCAATAAAACCATTTAATGCACAGTGTTATAATAATAATATATTAAAAGAAAAAAGAAAAAAACTGTAAATATTAGTTATCAATCTCCATATACTACTGTATGATTACAATTAGTCCAATATTTGGTAGAATTATCTAAATTATCCTTTTCCATTTGCTTACTTCATAATATATCTGCAATAAAAAGCCTGAGCTAAAAGTCCATGATATTAGATTAAAAAAAAGTCAAATAATTTAGTCTTATTTTAAGAAAACAAGACTAAAAACTAAATAATGCCAATAAGATGCCAATAAGATAAATCTACTCTATATTATTTTCATTTGTTGGTGTGTAACCAGTTAAATGACATTTTAGTTTTGACATTATTTCAACACAATAGTTGAAAATGACCTTTTTTTTTATTTTGGAAATAGTATTTGACAACATGAACAAAGAATCCTGAATGGAAACTTTAGGAAAGTTTAGGCTTGAGGCACACAAATAAACAAGAAATGTAATCCTCATGTTGTCTTGGAGCTGATTTGACAGGTTTTTTGAGAAAAGTGCATCACGTCCCAGTGAAGACAAAGGACACATACGGTCAAACGATGATTGTGAAATATTGTGTGATGGAAAAAGAAGGAGAGAAAACAAAACATGGTCAATGTTAAGATGGAAATATGCAAATGAGTAAAGGAGAAAAAAAACACACAAAGAGAAACTGTCAGGAAGGCAATTTGATGTGTCAATGACCAAATCCCACACAGACGGACTCGTGTGCACCGAAAACCAACATATGCAAAACAGCGTCGTCACGTTTTAAATGGTGCGAGTGACACTTTGAATGGAAGCGGCATCAACACCTGCTGCAGAACAACTCAGGAGTCGGGAGGGCAAACACCAATCGTAACACTCTGTGGAGTGGTTATGACACACACACACACACACACACACACACACACACACACACACACACACACCAAAAGATTTTATGTCTAATACAATGTTCTGACTTGTGTTTTATGCTGATGACCATCTTCTTTTTATGAGTCATATAATATCACACTTTTCTGATCTGTGAGCCTGAATAACATCATCATTATCCTCTTCCTTCACTGTTTACCTCTATGCGCAGTTTTCAACCTCCAGAAACTGAAGTTTGCAGTCCATCATGATGCATCTTCTGCATTTCTCCTGTTGTCTTCACCAAATTTTGCAAACTAGCGTGCAATCTCACGTAATCATTGAGGCAAACGTACTAACTGGTGTTGAATTGTGTTATTTTGCACATTTAAAAAATAATTTCTTATTTTTTGCATGTTTGTCCCACTGTCAGGTGTTGTTTCAGGCCAGCAAACAACATTTTCATTTAATAAAGCTTTTAAATGAGGGTTTTTATAAACCAATATGGGACTCATCCAAAAGGTCACAACAACATCCAAAGAACTGCAGGCATCAATTCAATTCATAAATTCTGAGTTCACGACTTCACCAAAAGAAAGAGACTGGAGTTCCAAGACAAAAAAACTCACTGCTGAACAAAAAGAACATTAAGGATCATCTCGCTTTTGCCAGAAAACATCTTGGGAAAACACTCTGTGATCTGACGAGACAAAAGTTGAACTTTTTTGGAGGTGTGTGTCCTCAGTCCCATCACATCTGGCCACATCTTTCCAGAAAAAGAACCTTAATACCGACGGTAAAATATGGTGCATTATGGCGGCAACTTGGGATGCTGTGGCGTGACCTTAAAAAAAGGCGGTTCATGCTACAAATGTGGCTGAAATACAACAATTCCTGCACCGAGCTGTGACAGACTCTGGTTATTTGAAGACTTGATTACAGATGTTGCTGCTCAGGGACAAACCAGTTATTAGAATTAGGGGAAAATCACTTCTTCACACTAGGCCCATGTAGGTTTGAATTCTTCTTTCCATCCCTAACATAAATATATAATAATATATAATCAATTACAGGTCAGTGGTGACATATTGTTGATTGCATTTATTCATAAATAAAATGTATTATTACTATTATTATCAGCTTCTACACATTATTCTCTATGTTTAACCTGTGTTTAGACCATCATTGCGTTCCCGTTTTGTCTGGAATTCCATGTTCTCCAGATGTGTAACTAATGTAAAACTTAGGAGGGAAACAATCAACTTCAAGTTTGTCAGTGATCTGACGTTACACATCAGCACTTTATTTTTTTTTTGGTCTCTGTGATAGACAGAAATAATGTGTCCTCTCTCTCTCGTCTATTTCCATCTGCTCCTATTGACTTTATTGAATTTGTGGGGAGTATTCCCAGGTTGGACACCACCACCAGGTCCCTGTATATCTGAAAGTTATCTCGACATAGAGATGGTGCAGTTTCTTACATGCGTTTAGTTGCACAAAGGTTGGAAGGTGTCTAGACTCATATGCTGCAAATTACTTCTTGTCCCAGACATGTGAGAAGTCGACTAACCCGAACAACGGCTCCCAGCTCCCCTGCTATAATAGCCCCACAAATAGTCTCGGGACCCCGTGAGCCGCCGAAGACAATGTATTAGAGCTGGGGAAATTCATAAAAAAGAAAAAAAAAATGGAATAATAGCGGACGGTAAAATGTGAGAAAGTAACGTGATTTGAGATTGAAATGAGATGAAGACGAGGACGGTTATTCCAGGTCCACAATGGGGGAGATGGCAACTTATTGTGTGAAGTATGAGCAGCGACATCCGCCCCCCCCCATTTTTTATTATTTTTTTTATAAAGGTGTGAGAGTGCCTTTTCTTTCATTGGATGACTCCTCAGTCTTTGGTGTCCTCTCCCTTTTCTTGTACGTCTTTATATGGACTGATGTAAATTTAAAGGAAGTACGCCTCCTCTTATTTTGGAAGACTCTTATTTCGTTCTTTTCTCGCGGGTCCCCAGACGGACTCATGTAAATCTATCAAGTCATCTGAGAGAAGCTCAGTCTTTGGGTGTGATAATGACTTACAGAAGACCACCGATGGGGACACACACACACTCTCACACACTCTCACACACACACTCATGCACCATCCACACCTTTCTACCCGAAGCTCACTGAGCCATCTCCACGCTCATCTCCCCCCCCCCCTGCTGTGCCAGCTGCAGATTGAGGTGGCAGCTATAATGTGGTTGGAGGAGGAAGAGGAGGAGGAGGAAGAGGAGGGGGGAGGGGGGGTGCCAGTTCTGCAGGAGGCCCGGGTACCCGGCCCGAGCCGCAGGTCTCAGTGGGTAGCTAGTGGGGAATGGGCCAGCCGGGGTGGTAATAGAGTAAATAACTCAAATGAGGCGGAGTGTGAATTACTTCTCTGATGGGCTGCGGGGGGCCCCGCTGTGAGTCCGACCAGGGGGTCCGAGCTGGGAAGAGCCTCCAAAAATGTGGGGAAATGTGGAGATATATTAGGAGATGGAGGGGCGTGGGGGGGGTGTGTGGGGGGGTAGCTCAGCAGGGACAGTGTGTGTGTGAGTGTGTTTAACACAGGTGATGATGGAGGGGAGAAACGGCTGCAGGAGCCTGCAGGTCTGGACTGAGCCGGACCGCCGCGTCCTGTCCTACATAGTCACCCACCGGGCTCTGCGGGCTTTTCTCTGACTGGTTTTCCTGCTGCACGTCCGCGTGCATGTTTAAATTAGTCAAAAAAAAAAAAACAGGCAATAATACGATTCGAACGGCGTCTGACGTCCACCGGGTTCGCGTGGCTGCACCGTCTGTGGAGACCCATGCTCTGATGCTCACTTTCTGAGAGGAAATGTGCTAAAAATAAAAATAATAAAGTTTTGGTTGCTGTGCATTATGTACAATATGTATTCTGGCAGCGTTTCTACCTGGTTCTGCTGCTGGATAGATTCATTTAAATATATAACCTCACCTTATTAAGGTGGAAATAATGATAATGATAATGATATTAATACTAATAGTAATAATGATAATAATAATAATAATAATTGGACTTATATATAGTGATGCAATGATTAGTCAATTAATCAATTAGTTGCCAACGACTACTACACTAGTAATACTACTACTATTCTCAGTTTTTTGTAAAAAAAAAAAAAAAAAGTTAATTGATTAGTTTTCAACTATAATATTATTTGACTATTTGATAATCGATTATTGGCTTGAGAAAATATCCCAATTCTCTGGTTCTAATCTGATAAGGATGAATCTTCAGTTTTTATGACCCAGATAACTTTATTGATCGTTACAATAACCGATAGAATAATTAACTATCAGAATAACTGTTCATATAACACTTTTCTAAGCAGCCAAAAATGATTATGAATGAAAAGAGCTGGAAAAAAGAGACAGAAAGAGAGAAATATATATAAGTAGTAGAACAACAAAACAGTAAAAAGCTATTCATGAATTTACTTATTGATCTTCATTAACTCAATGATATATTTACAGTATTAAATTGTGTATTGACTCCCAGATGTATTTATTCATTAATGCATCTATTTAATATTGACTTGAATGGCATGGCGTTCCATATTGTGGAGCCCAGTTTTTCTAGCATGAAAATAAGAAACTTCAATGCCCGCGATGATTGAAAAACACTTCAAAAATGAACCTGCAACCTTGGGCTTCAAAGGGAAGCATATCGCACGAACTAATGCAAACCAGGGGAGAAAAAAAAATGAATAGGTTTCTGTTCATTAGGTGACCTCGGACTAGGTTACATGGTCATTTCTATTCCGCGCCGAAACCCTCGAGTTCACAGCCTGTGAGCCGGCGACTGCAAACAAAGACTTCAATGACAGTCCCTGGGTGTAGGAAGACTGCTTATCATTTCAAAGGGACGGCCCCCTTCACCCCCCATGGCTGCCTGGACAGGAAGTCAAATAAGGAAATAAGAAAAAGTCCAGTCGCGAACTTACACTACGAACACAGACCGTCCGACACCAGCGCTCATCAATGATGTATGGGGGGGGGCGGGTTTTGTGTTTTCAGGAATTTTGAAGTTTAATCGGAAAAGAAAGTTGTCGGCTCGTCCGGCGGAGACGGAAAACCTCGACAGGACGACGTCTGATGTGTGTCAGGTTAGTAACACGAGGGTGGAGGTGTGGGCCCACGTCATAAAGCTCTAAAAACTACGATAAAAAACGGTTAAAACAATGCTATCAACTCGTTTATACACGAGGTAGATTAAAAAAATATCATCCTATGGTTACACCTTTTAACGTTTTGTGTTAAATTGTGTGTATTATGTGTGTTTTTTGGAAAAAAAAAATCATAAGGTATCGCAAAAGTGCATGGTTTTTTGTAATTTGAACATTTTTTTTTATCAAAATGTCACATGGTGTAATCTAAAAGGAATAATGAATAAAAAATAAAACATTTATTTTTAAGGTGAGGTAAAGTGTCTGGTACATGACTTACACAACATGACATTTTTGGGTCTTTACTTAACCGCTACTGTGAAAAAAAAAATAAAAAGCTGATGTTAACATGTTTGAACAACAAGTGTTTCATACTTTCATTCATATGGTGTTTTAATAAAACTGCTCTATAGTAGTAGTTAGTTCTGAATCCATTATTACATTTTTGCGAGTTTGATCTCAGGAAACTCATGTGATTAAACACCAATAAAGTTTTTTTGTTTTTTTTTTTAACACTAAGAATCTAAAAAAAGTGAAACCAGAGTTTCTAACATGCAACTTTCCTCCCCCTGCGGATCAGAAACTTTTCACCTCGCCCATCAACGGTGACCCACAGCTGTGTAAAAACACACACACACACACACACACACACACACACACACACACATGAAAAAGCAGGTCTTGGACGTTTTTGCGTTCTAAACGGAGCTCGTCTGGCGCTAAGCCGTGTACGCTACACAGGTTTATCCACCACATATGAGGTTCAGACAGCCCAAGTTGATGCTGGGCTGCTGTGTGTGTTTCAGTGGAGCATGCATGGGGGGGGGGGGGGCATGCTAATTCTCCCATAAAAAAAAACATAAAGAAAAACTACATTTATCTAATTTCCCTGCAGCGTGATTGGCAGCTGTCATTAAACCCGACAATGCTCTTAAAATCAGTTCACATCAATTAAGCACATACATATCTTTATAATATCAATATCATGTCAGTTTGACTAAGTGGGCAAGGAAGTCATTATTATTATTCATTATTATTCTGGTGGGAATCATCTACATGGCTTGAAGACCTCATGAGGTTTCTTAGTCTGGAAACAATAAATAAATGTGATTTAACCTGGAGTTAAAATCACAGTGTGATCTTACCATCTTATTCCATTACCAACATTTCTAATAATTTTTCTATGTTTTATTTGTTGCATCTTCTTTAGCTCCATAGTGTATTTGCACATTGTATTGTTTGCAGTAAAAAATGCTAAATTAATCTTTTAATGTCAATTGTACTTTTTATATGCAAACCCAATAAACATATATGTTAAAAATATATGCATATATATCATCCTTAATATGTAAATTATAGTTCTGATTATGTAATGCATTGATAAATATGGTGGAGTAGGGGCACTGGGAAAAAAGTGACATCTCAATAAATGCTCTCTATTCTTCTCGTAATATTACAACTTTGTCTAATAATGTCTAATTATAAAAAGTAAAACATCAGTAGTAGCAGAAAAAAAAAAAAAAAGTCTGTGAAATCCGTGCGCTTACACCGCTGTGGATATTTTTGGCATTTAAAACCGTCATTTATCCATTATTGAGAGAAAACAATCGGTGCACACGCTGCGTTACTGATGGTCACAGCAGGACGCGTCCGGGCTCCACAAACAAGACCGAGCGAGTGTGTGTCCAGATCAGAAAAAAATAAAAGCTGCAGCATGCAGGGAGACTCCAGAGATTAAAGCCCTGGGTCAGGTTGTTTTAGCATGCAAGCATTTAGCATTCTATAGAAACATTTAGAATCTGCATGTGAACAACTTCTATTCAGTGTTCTGTTGCTTTGGTCTGAATCTATAATATAATCACAACACATTCAGGTGGAAATTATAATAAGACTAGTTTATTACATTAATGGATTCCATCAGTGGAGTCACTTTTATCTTCTATAGTACAAAAGTGATGATCTTTGGGTTGAATCTTCAGCTTTGGAAACAGTGACGGACATTTTACACCATTTTATGAACGAACAAAATTAATTGATTAATTGCCTGAATCATCAGTAGATTAATCAACTATTTAAAAAATCCTAAATGACTTAGTGAGGAAATTTTTTAAGGACTTAGATTATTGATAACTGTGTTATATTGGCATTAATCCCCAAAAATTGAACTCACCAATAGGCATTTTGCATCATTTTATGAACAATCAACTAATTGATTAATTGCCTGAATCATCTGTATTTTAATCGACTACTTAAATAATCTCAAATGACAGATTTAGTGGGGAGACACTTTTGCATTTTTTAAGGACTTAGATTTATGATAACTGTGTCATATTGGCATTAATCAGCAAATATTGATAATCAGGTAATCGATCTGAATGAATCTTCAACTCACCAATTGACGTTTTACATCATTTTATGAACAATCGACTAATTGATTAATTGCCTGAATCATCTGTAGATTAATTGACTATTTAAATAATCTTAAATGACTTAGTGGGGAGACACTTTAGCATTTTTTTTAAGGACTTAGATTTATGATAACTGTGTCATATTGGCATTAGCATCCCCAAATATTGAACTCACCAATAGACATTTTGCATCATTTTATGAACAATCGACTAATTGATTAATTGCCTGAATCATCTGTAGATTAATTGACTATTTAAATAATCTTAAATGACTTGGTGGGGAGACACTTTAGCATTTTTTAAGGACTTAGATTTATGATAACTGTGTCATATTGGCATTAATCAGCAAATATTGAACTCACCAATAGACATTTTGCATCATTTTATGAACCCAACAACTAATGATTTAATTGTATAATCTGTCGATGTAGTCACAGCCGACATGAGGAGACATTTTGCATTTTGGTTCTTTATTGATAACTGTGTCATATCGGCATTAATCACCAACTACTGATTAAATCTGAGTTTGACAATTGATAAAATATTTGAGAAAATGAGTTTAACTCTGCGTGTGGCGCGGCGATGCTCAGAAAACGATCTGAGGAAACAGGAGTAAATGACTTCAAAGATTTGACTGAAGTGAAGTGAAGGAGCCGATCATGTCAAGGCAAAGAGGAAGTGAGAAAGTAAGAAGTTCTTCCACTTGACAGGACGGATTCGGGCAAAAAAAAAAAAAAAAAAAAAGGACAAGTTGAACAAGGACACCGGTGTACCATCGTTGTTTTGTTTTTTGTTGCTGATGGCTGCAGGGTCAGACGTGGACCACGTCCAGCGTGCTGCCGCTCACCCTCTAATGTAATTACAGTTCTTTTCCTGCCATGTCCAACGTCTGTTTTTGGCGCTCGCCGGATATCCCTGCGCCTGATGGTGATTGAAACCACTTAATGTCAACATGTCAGAGGTATCAGGGGGGAACTAAGTCCAAAACTACTGGACTGTCAAATCACGAACGCCGCAGGGGGGTGGGGGCGGGGGTAGATTTCCCCGGGATCTGCCGCCGAT
>JAYKQN010000030.1:1150000-1227500 GCA_036785175.1 Eupleurogrammus muticus | reverse complement strand
GATGAATTTTGTGTCACAACTTGCAGTAAACACTTGTTTTCCCTTTCTCTGAATCCTTCATTTATTAAAATGGTCTTTGTTTTTTTTAATGCAGAATCATGTACAAAAGCACAGTAGGTGTAATCTAAAAGTAGCTCCTCTATTATAAACGAAACGTGTGACCAACAGGCAGCGAAAAAACACACAGAGAACGACCTCAGCCTCAGTCCGTTCCACCTCGGATTCAAGAAAAAAAAAGAGAGAAAGCGCCACAGCGCGGCCCCCTCCCTCAGCCAGACGCTATTGATCAGCAACGTTTGACAGATGGAGCGGTTCTACACGGCGGAGAAGGCTCCGGATCAGACAGACGCTGAATCCTGTCAGTCCACCTCAGCCTCAGCACTGACCACCTGTTCATGCAGGAGAGATGATACACACACACACACACACACACACACACACACACACACACACACACACACGCTAACACACGCTAACTCGTTCGGTTTCACACATCTGAAAAGCTAAGAGTCTCTTGTCGTTATTAGTAGTTATTCAACATTATATTGACTGTGGAATATGGTAGTAAATGGATGTATAAGACTGTGACACAATAAAACAATATCATCAACATCCACATGATCAATAGCTCAATATGATATTGATTGTTTCATATATATATATATATATATATATATATATATATATATATATATATATATATATACACACATACATATTACACCTATGTTGCTCCTCCTTGTCTCATAAACATAATATTTCTCTTTAAATATTTCTCTAATCAACTTTATTATAAAGTGGTCACATTCAACCTTTTTTAATTTGGCATTATTCCTAATAGATCATTTGAAAACGATCAATAATCATTGTTATCCACAAATATGAATTATTGTATATCAATATATGTTCTACCTATATCACCACATCTATTAAAAGTAGGTCATAGGGGTAAAACAACAGCCAGATATTTAAAGGGAAATCATCCATAGTGATTAGTCGTTTAATTGATGAACTATTACAGAAACTATTCTGATCATTGATTAATTGATGCGACTCATTTTTAAGGAAGAAAACGTCCAAATTGTCTGATTCAGCCTTTTTCTTTCTGGTTCTGACACAAACTCCAGCGATATGAAATGTTTTATATCAATGTGTGTTTTAGTTATATCACACACCTCTACATTTAGGTCTAAGAGCAGATCATTAAGCATAAAGTAATCCTCAAACATTAAGACGTCATTAATAATTATCAATATCAATTAATATAAACATTTTTTGACGTGTTGACAGCATTTTGTTTAATCATCTATTAACTGGACAAGAAAAAAAAGACTGCTTACGATGACCAATCGCCCGCTGAGCGTCTATGGGGGAGTGGGCGTGGCCTCGACCCTGAGGCTGTGTCTCGTTTTGATTGACAGGTAAGTAAGCGAATCAGTGATCTCGGAATATAAATCACCTCAACTGGAGCGTTTTTTTAAAGTTTCGTTTAGACTTTACAAATCATCCGTGACTTTTTCTTTGTTAGGAACAAAACACTTGAAGTTGAATAATGCACCGTCCTGCAGGGATCATTTAAAAATAGGATCCATTATTGTTGAAATCATCGTGTCATATTTCTTCTAACAGAGGAGCCCTGACTCTTCCTCATCATTTTTTGTCAGATCACCTCCCTGACACCAACACTTATGTTCCATGTGCTGATTTTTACATTTTCTCCCCATTCGGCACCAACTGCTGAGCTGCTCACACACACACACACACACACACACACACACACACACACACACACACACACTCTTCTGAATAAAGTCTCCAACTCTCAGAGGGAGGCGAAAAAGGCGGCGAGAAAAACGACAAGAAGAGATAGAGCGACAAATGGAAAGTAGAGTAGATGTGAGACGCAGGGGCTGCGATGCATACTAATGACGTGGTTTTACACACACACACACACACACACACACACACACACGTGTTTACTGCCCAGCTATATTTCCTCCCGCCACCAAACCAACCCCACCATCCATCCCTCCATCTGCTTTGATCCTTTTATTTTCAACATCTCTCTTTTCTTGTCCTTTTTTTCTCTCTCTTCTACTGAAATGCAAACACCACAATGGGGCTAATTTCGGTGTATTTACCCAAAATCCCGAGCTCTGCTGGCGGTAATTCTACTCGTACTGTGCTCGCTGCATGGGAGTGTGTGTGTGTGTGTGTGTGTGTGTGTGTGTGTGTGTGTGTGTGTGTGTGTGTGAGTGGGTGGCGCCCCCTCAGTGTAGCCGCTCTCTTTCCCTGGCATTGAACTTGACCCCGTGTGACCCCTCCATAATGAGTGAATTGAAAACATCTCCCTTTGGAATGCTGTGTGTGGAGAGAGGAGGCCATAACTGCCTCCGCTCTGGTGTGTGTGTGTGTGTGTCCACAACAAATAAAGACCTAGTGTCGCTCTTTTACAACCTACCTGTAAATACTGAGCACACAATGGTACAAACACACGCACGCACACACACACACACACACACACACGCAGGTTTAGCTTCAGGAGGTAGGAGGGTGGGGAAAATATATAAATGAGGAAATAAATTAAATAAATAAGAAAAAAAGACCCAGAAAACCCTGAAAAACTGGAGCTACATCAGTCTGTCAAATAACTGCATATTGAAACGTGGTGCCATGCTTTTTGTCTTGCAGCACACACACACACACACACAATCAGGTGTGGGTTTGTGCTGTGAAACACAAAGTCACCGGCCGTTTCTCTTCATCTCTGTTCATCATATCCATTGTTCTGTACACGCGTGACATGGGGTTGCATGATTCTGTTTCAACTTCCTACTGGATCGACCCAGCACCCTGGCTGAGGTCCACACACACACACACACACAGACACACACACACACACACACACACACACACACACACACACACACACACACACACACACACACACACAGACACTCAAATAAATGGACGCTTGATCCTATGATGAATATCTGACTTATTATGTATATAATATAAAAACATATAATGCTCCTGTTTGCACAAACAGTCCTTCCTTGTAAAATGCTCAACGTGTAAATCTGTATTGATTAGATAATTTCCAAAGAGGAACACAAAGCCCTTTCAGGCCTGAGCGGGGACACATCCTCCTCCTTTCAGGCTGCACACGGCGCCGTGAATAGCCTGAGAGGCCGAACCCAGGGCAAAGAAAGTTCACCGGCCTGCAGATCATAAGGGTTAGAAAAGACGAGGAAAGTACTGTAAAACAGCTTTGTTCCCTGTGAAATGCCCAATTTGTTCAGAAAAATACATTTATACACTATACACTGTCCTGTCCGCATATGCATGGAAAAACTTACTTTTTGTGGGATATACTTACATAAGTAAGTACATACAAGTGTTTACATGTTGTGCTGCATCTCAGAGAAAGAAACACTTCACTTCTGTCTGCATGATGGTGCAAATTAAAACTTTACATTACATGTATGCACACGTGCTGTGCTGAAGTATGAAGAGTTTGTATAGATAAAAATGCCAACAATTAGACAACAGCAGTAATCAGGCTGCGACATTTTAAACTTGTAAAATGCATTTTCTATAAAAAAAGCTATTACTTTATTTTCTTCAGCAAATAGTTTAGACATAGTATAATTTAATATATTATATGTATTTTTTAATTACTTTTATTTGTAATTTTGGCGGTAGGGAGACAGATCACATATTGTGCCTTTGCAAAACATGAGAAACGTGCTCTGTGTGTGTGTGTGTGTGTGTGTGTGTGTGTGTGTGTGTGTGTGTGTGTGTGTGTGTGTGTGTGTGTGTGTGTGTGTGTGTGCATGTGTGGCCGGCGTGTCCAGTGAACTTGACGGTGTGTGACGTTGATCTGTGTTTGATCTTAATCCTGATCTCCCATCCGCTGTCACCATCCATCACATGCGCACACGCGCACACACACACACACACACACACACACACAAACACACACGAGAACCCACACACCAGGGGGAGGGGCCAGTGACTGCACGCCGAGGAGGGGGGGGTTCATGAATAATGAATAATAAACAGGCGTCCAGGTACAGTACACACACACACACACACACACACACACACACACACACACACCGTATAACCTCGCCCCTGTGCTGCCCTCTCCCCCCCCCCCCCTCGTTCCACATGTTTATGCATGGACCCTGTTTCATATGTATCGGCCACATCATTCCCCCTGTTGTCACGGGAACTGATGACACAGGCTGCATTAAGAATGATGACCTGCCTACAGATTACTGTGCAGTTGGTACACACACACACACACACACACACACACACACACACACACACACACATTCCCACATACAGAAAAGCAAATCACACACATACAGTGACTGATGCTGGAAACATTTCCCACTGGGACATGATAACACCAACATGGCAGCCCACCATCACAAGGAGAGCAGGAAAAAAGGGAAGCAACAAAAGACAGTGGCCAGTCTAAACAACACACACACACGCACGCACACACACACACACACACACACACGAACACACAACACAGCGTCTTTACTGGCATTTCACATCACAGCAGCAACAAGCGAAACGCGGCCATGAGAGAGAAGTGACCGAGTGGTTTCGATCCTTGAAATAAAAAGACTAATTCGGCGGCTAAAATAATCACAGCGCGAGCAGAGATGAGGAGATGAGGCCGCTGTAGCACTGGACAGAACCGGTCCTCTCACTTTCCAACAGGACGCGTCTGTATTAAGATTTGCATCAATTCAACGTTTTCCAAACGGCTCCTGAGCGCAAAGTTTCTATTAACATTATCAGAGCTGTCTTGAAAAGCAGATTGTATATTCGCTAACAGACTAATAACAAAACTCAGGCCTTTTAAAGCGCAGCTGAATTTCACTTTGAAGGCAATTATTGCTTAAATGCACCAATATTAATGATAATGAAGAACAGTGAATGTGTCCAACTCGAACCGTCAAGGTAACAATTGCTCCACTCGTTTTCCTCCACATGGAGTCCAATGAAAGTCTTAGATTATCAGGTTTTATATGATACCAGAATTTGCCCCTTTTTAACTTAGAGATATAAATCAACACATTATGTTAGTTTATATATATGCATGTATGTATTATCTATGTAGATTGATCAAATTCTGCATTCTTTTAGTTAATATTTATACTTATTTACATGTCACGCTGCAAACTGAGCAGCAATATTAACACAATTATATAAATGAGCACTCTGCTGCACTTTTTTTTAATCATCATCTGTGGAGAATGAGTGTGTGATTGAATTCATTATCGTCAGAAACGACAGGGAGAATATGTGTTAAAATAAAGAGAGGAGAAGCAACGCAAGACACTGAATAAAAATGACAGGTGACGTTTGGTGGTGGTGTTTATGAGCTGTGGGGTCAGGCTGTGTGTGTGTGTGCGTGTGTGTGTGTGTGTGTGTGTGTGTGTGTGTGTGTGTGTGTGTTGCAGCCCGGTCCACTAGGGATGGCTTCTTTTGTTTTGCAGCGACACAGACATGAAACGGAGGCTCGGGCAGGAGAAGGTCCTCCGTCTCCGCTTCACGTTTCCTGTCACACGCCCATATAATGAAGTTTTTCCTCCTTCACTCTTTCTGTAGTCAAAGTGAGAGACACCAACTGATCCTTCCTCCTTTTTTATACCTCTTTCTTCTTTCCATTTCAAAGATCTGTCTGTCGGAAGAAGAGAATACATAATGTATATCACAGACAAGCAGAAAAAAAAACAAGACAATATGAATAATTAATAGGCTGCGATGCATATGTAGGCGATAAACATTTCCATATCAAATAAATATCATATCTGGTTTTTATGACTCCGTTTTTTATGCTTTGAATACTCAATTAGGGATAAGAATGTGTGATCATTTGCAGCGTGACAGGCTCTTATGCATGTAGTGATCAAATGACGAGGGGGGGTTACGGGAGGGGACTTCATCTGCAGAGTTCACAGCCGCTCTGATGCTTTTTAGGCTGGAGACGAGGCGAGGTGCAGCGCTCGCCGCTAAAAATACACAATTACCTCCACATAAGTGATGCTATCTTCAGACGACATCAACCGGGTTTCTTTTTTTTTTTATTTTCCTCTAGATTTCATCTCTTGACTCCGAAAGGAGTTTGTGAAAGTGCACCGGCGGAACGTTTCAAAGCGAGAGTCTGAAGCACGTAATTAAAACATGTTAAGAGGATCAACAATAGAAAATTCATTGAGTTGGAGTCGCCGCAAATTTATATTAAAGTACACACACAGAAAACAGAATAATTGCTTTCCTATAAAAAGACGGCACGAAATTAAGTTTGAAATTTAAAAAGCTGCTTTTTCTCTGGATATTAACAGCAAATTTCATTTAATCCATCGTTTTAAACCGGGAGATGCAATGAAAATATGATGACAGGGCTTTTTTTTTTTTTCCCTTGCATCATACAATTAAGCTTAATTGAAATCAGAACAATATCGTCTGATGCGCGGCGTGCCTCGTGCTGTATTTCACAATCTGTGCTGTGTATAGTGTTTGACTGAGTCTAACCGCAGTAAATCACACGAGCATCAAGCAGCTCCGACCTCA
Organism: Eupleurogrammus muticus; assembly: GCA_036785175.1. NCBI lineage: Eukaryota > Metazoa > Chordata > Actinopteri > Scombriformes > Trichiuridae > Eupleurogrammus > Eupleurogrammus muticus. Next base: position 1,220,897 of record JAYKQN010000030.1, on the reverse strand, counting down.
GAGGGTTCAGCAGTTCAGCGGTGGAGCCGATCCAAGATCAGCAAACCCGGGGAAGAAACAACAGTATATCATCGCCGTGTGAATGATGCTTAGCCGGGAAACCAGATACGGTTTTATATAAATATGTATACACAGTACGAGCCACCACTTGTCAACTACTTGGACCATCACACAGCTGTCCGGCTGCAGCAGATGGAGGACGTAGACGGGTTTCCTTTGTGCGATATGAACATTTTAGAAAGACAAAACAACACATTCACAGTTCAGCAGAGCTGGAAACGTACAGTAGTAGGTGGAAGCTACACACACTACAAAGGGAGTTGCCATGGTAACCACGCAAGCTCACACCAAAAGTTGTGATCCAGCGCGATCATTTGCAACCATTTTGTGACAAATCCACTGCACAGAATGCATGCAAACATCTGCATGTATACATATATACAGATGTCTGCATGCATGTGCATGTGTGCGTGTCCTTCGGTTGGCTGCAGTGGATCTAGTGCAGTTTCATAGTTTATAAATCAGCAGCATGAACATCCCACCTGGAAGCGTGATGATCACACACACCAGGACCGTACACGTTCCACAAGTAACTGAATATGTGTGTGTGTGTGTGTGTGTGTGTGTGTGTGTGTGTGTGTGTGTGTGTGTGTGCTACATCCATGTTACGTAGATCCCCTGTATAGGCGTTTGATGGCAGTGTGATGTTTTACATCAAAAGTGTGTTTTCTTGGTTGCTACTGCATTTGTGGAAAAAAAAAAAAAATGGTACAAAAAAAAGTAGTATGAAGCATTTTTGTGGCTCCAGAGGGAGACGTGTCAGAGCTGATAAATCGCCTCTGAGGACTACAAATTTGAAAATGTAAAAAAAAAAAAAATATGTGGGGGGTGCGGAGTTGACCTGAGGTTACCTGAACCTCTGTAGTTGCTAAGCTAGCGTTAGCAACCACCTGTGGTCGGGCAGGTGACCCTGGAGTGGAGGGTTGAGACGTGGGGGGGGGGCAGGAAGTGGGAGTGAGAATCCAGGATCCCGTCGGCTCGGACTCTCCCCACAGGCTGGAAGCCAGAGATGAAACTTCCAGGCCTTTTCTCAACATTTGGCTCCCATTACAGCGAGACAGGTGGGCGCTGGGGGAGGCTTTCCTGTACTGGCACCTCCCCACTCGCTTCACACACACACACACACACACACACACACACACACACACACACACACACACACACACACACACACACAGCCTCGCTCTCACTTTACCTCGCTCTTCTTCTCTTGTCTTTTTTTTTTACACGGTCACACATTCCTCCCCCCCTCCCTTCCTCCTCGTCTTTCTCTCATGTGTTCTCGCTCTCTCCTCCTCCTCAATGTCACACTCTCCCTCTCTTTCTCTCTTTCTCTCTCTCTCTTTCCACACTCCTTTCTTCCTGGCACACACACAGATCCTTACTCACTCCTCTTTACTCCTCTCCTCCTCCATCACTCTTGTGTATGTCTCACACACACACACTCCAACTTTACTTCTGTCTTTATTTTAGCCTCAAGTGACCTCTTTTTTGGGGGGTTTCTTTTGTAAAAATGTAAAGTCCGACCCTATACACAACCTCACACACTCTTCATCCCTTAAAGTTTTTTTGTTCCTCTTTGTTTACCTCTGTAACCCCTATACCTATCCCCCCTCGGCTTTCCATCAAGGTACACACACACACACACACACTGGCCCGATGCCCATACACACATTTGGACCCGGCTGCATACTTCACAGTGTCTGGGGCCTTTTGTGTGTGTGTGTGTGTGTGTGTGTGTGTGTGTGTGTGTGTTTTAGAGGCCAGTTTAAAAAGCAGGATTTGGCAGGACTGAAACTTCATGCTCAACCCCCTTAGACCTGCACGAAGACAAGGTTATCATGTTCCCCCATCACTGCCAGACACACACACACACACACACACACACACAGATACGCACGCACACACATATGCACACACTCGCTTTCATTTCGTCTTCTTTTCTCCTCCCCCCCTTACACACTTTGGAGTGTGTTGGATGGCTGTGTGTGTGTGTGTGTGTGAGAGTTTGTGTGTGTGTGTGTGTGTGTGTGTGTGTGTGTGTGTGTGTGTGTGTGTGTTATATATAAAAGATGCTGCAACCCTGCCTTCTGCTGGCCAATGAGCAGAACTAAAGGTCACACACGCACACGCACACACACACACGCACACACATTGTGTGAAACATGTTTAAGATGCAGCAGCTCAAATCATGACATCATCATACACATGCACAATAACTACTACATAAATTAATAATTTATTGAGCCAGTATCAATGTTTGACGTCCAGTTATCTGCAGTGTTAATGTTGTTTTAATGTAATTTCACTATAAGCTTTGTTTCCCCTTCCTACAGTATCATTCCTATAAGAATGATCTGTTTGCTGTATGTTACTGTTCTGTAAAAGACTTTATAAAATAAGGGCTTAATAGGTTCGTAAAATTGTGTTTAGGAAATTGTTTTAAACATTGACACAAGTAGTTCCTATGAAAACCAATATGCATGTTAAATTCTATGTGTTCAACCGTTCAAGCTATTCATCCTGTGCAGGGAGGGGGAAAAGACTGGAGGGTATCCCAGCATGCAGCGGGGTGACACACACACACACACACACACACACACACACACACACACACACACACACACGTGTCAGAATCTTGACTCTGTTCCTCATAGACTTCTATGTACGAGTACTTTTAAGTACTGTAAGTATTTTTTTAATGTAATTTGATGATCAAGTTCCCAGGTTCCAGCTTCTTTAGTCTTCTTTACCAGTCACTCACATGACCGCTTTGCTTGCTTGAGTAAATAATAATGAACAATGTGAAAAACACTCAGATACATGATAATTGAACCTGATTTCCTGTCCCTTGCTCTGCTTTATTCTTTCCAAAAACATCCATCCCAGTTTAAAAAACAAAAAAAACCTGATCAACCGATCAGAATCAGAAGAATCGGTGAGTGAAGAAGTCAGAGGAGCGGCGGCTCGGTGGAGGCAGCTTTTCACGCACATCAAACTAACGCTTGAAATAATCCAGCATGTGATTAGCATGTCTTTTTGTCTGCAAACTGTGTCGGGCTGTCAGCCGCTGAACTGCTGGAGGTGCGCGTCTATCCCCGACATGGGGGAGGACGTGATATTCACACCACTGCAAACTTACAGCAAATGCTAATTAACCTGGAGCACATATACCGTCCACCATCGAAATGTATATATATATACAGACATATACATATATATATATACATATACGCTGTCGACCGACTGTTACAACATAATTTTCCAATTAACAAAGCTTTCCACAACTACAATTAAACCATCAATCTCACACTTTTCCCACTCTGAATGATAATGGATGAGAACATGTAGGTAGAAGCATCTGTGGCCTTTGTGGATTTCTTCTTTTCCTGCTCATCATATCGTTGCAAGGGAGGAAAAAAGTGAGAGGAAAAACAAGAGATGATGGGGACAGTGGAGGGAGGAGGGTAGAGGAGATAAATAAGGACGGAGATGAAGTGATAATAACTGTAATAGAAGGACGGACAGGAGGGATAAATATAGCATGTGAGGAGAAGAGAGCACTGATTAGACCTGGCTCGGGAGATGTCATTGTTAATTACCACCCCCTCACCCACCTGCAGCACACACACACACACACACACACACACACACCTTGAATACACTATAACACACACTAGAACAGGTTGCAGATGGATACATGCACTGTAATAGATGTAAGATTACACTGAAGTCAATACACACACACACACACACACGAACACACGAACAATGGAAAATGTGAAGAAAGGCTGTTGCTGTAATGTCGCTCACAAGATATATTTATGGTTTTAAGGAACAAAAAACATCAATATATTTATCTTTCAAGCTTCTCTCTGCAGTAGAGCTGCAATGATTAGTTAATTAGTTAATTACTTAAAACAATTAACTAAGACAATGTCCAAATTCTCTGGTTCCAGCTTCTCTTCTCTGATTATTTTCTAGTTTTTTTATGCTTCTATAATAAGTCAATTGATGATCTGTTGGTCTGGTTTTATGTCAATGGGTTTTTAATTTTGTCACTTTTTCACACAGCTCCTCGTTGCTCTGTCAGTGACCGTCAATACACTTTAAACAGCACTTCAGGTGGAATCTTCATCTTTGGGAAACACTGAGAAAATCTGAGCTAAACAACTGATCACGATCTATTCAGTAATCATCTCAACAGTTTCACATCTTCTCACAAAGAGAGTGTTATATGCAAAACCATGAAATAACGGGGTAAAAGATCACTGTGGGTTTCTGTCGTCAGGCTCGTTTTTTGTGTAATTGAAAATCGTCACGAGCCTCAAACTTGAATTCCTGCACTAAAGACGACCAGGAACAGTCCCGCCGCCGGCTCCACTTTATTTCACTACACAATTCAGCGGCCGTTAGCCGCATTAGCCCGTTAGCCGTGCCCGGGTAAAAAAAAAAAACAGAGACAGAGCAGAGAGAAGCAGAGGAACCCAGCGGAGTCTCAGGCCGTCATCAAGCTGTGAACCGAATAGCTTCACAATTTGTCCTGGCAGAGAACTGCATTTTGATCTTAATGAATGGCAAATGGCTGCCATTAGAAGTGAGAGGGATTATTTGGGGGGGGGGGGGGAGGTGGCACATGCGTTGTTTGCGTGCATGTGTGTGTGTGTGTACACGTGTGTGTGTGTGTGTTTATGCGGTATCTTTAGAAGGGGCCGCTCTGATCCTTCATTAAAAGGCTCACGGCAGGACTTCTTCACGGGACCCTCAAAGAGATAGGCCACGCTTAGAAGTCATTTTAATGCATTTACCACACACACACACACACACACACACACACACACACACACACACACAGCCAGTGACTGGGGCTACTTGTAAACGTGTGTTTGTGTGTGTGTTTAGACAAACTGAACAACTCATACAAGCAGTAGTCAGATGGCAGCTTGCCCATCCGTGTGTGTGTGTGTGTGTGTGTTCACTAATGACCAGCGTGTGCTAATCAGCGTCTCTATAGGTCGAACACTTTCTCTCTCGCTGTTTCTTCTCGACCAATCACGGCGCACTATTGTCGTCTTCCTTAATTGCATTAGAGCGGCTTTGGTGATTGGCTGAAAATGGAAGAAAAAAAAAACACATTCACCGACAGCTGGCCACCCTGCTAATGGACGCTGTGTGTGTGTGTGTGTGTGTGTGTGTGTATGTGTGTACTAGCACTACAGCCACTAGTCTTTCTACTACTACTGCTGCTGCTGCTGCTGCTGCTGCTGCTGCTGCTGCTTCTCCAGTGACGATGTCGGGTTTTGGGAGAAAAATAAATCGTGTAACGCCTCGTAAAAAACGTGTCCAAAGACAAATCTGTTCTCGGCCGTTCTGAAACACCACATTTAAAAGCAGCACCGCCAGAGACGTGACGCCATGATATTTCATAGTCTTGTATACGTCACTGGTGACGCGTTATTTCAGAGAGATGCTTCCATCCATCCTATAAAAAAAACAACGGGTTGCCATGGCGATTACGACATCTCAGACCCAGGACCTGGAAAAAGTCGGGACCCTTTCATGGTCTGGGTTTGTGTTTCATATGAAAACAGCGGCTAAGTGCTGCCCGCATTCCACCAGCGGAGCGAGCGGGAGGGAAAATTAAAGGATCCGTGTTGGTAGAGTAACTGAAACCTGGACTCTGGAAGGCCCGGATCCGTCCAGCGCTGAAAAAATCGCCGCAACTCCGGTCTAATATTGGACAAGCCAGTATAGAAACACACTACAGAAATCTGGTTAGCTTCTTATATTCTGCGGCAGCAGTTCTACACAAGCTGCAGCGTAGTTAACTTCCTTCTTCAATGTGTGTGTGCAAAAATGATGCATTTACTCTTGGGGTTAAAAAAAACTGAAAAACAGAAATGTCCTTAAGTTGAAAAACGGAGCTAAAAATAACACAAACAGGCAGCAGAATGCGCAGCGTATCACACGCGTCGTCCGTCCTCTAACCCCGGGACGTTTCCTGCCACATCAAAAGACTCCGCGAGCGCAGATTTCAGACGTACGTCTCATCACTTTTCTTTGCTTTTTTTTTTCCCTCTCCTTCCTTTTCAAAGTGAAGAAAGCGTGGATGAAAAGCGGCCATCTTGTCGTTTGCATGGGGACGCGTTTCCTCCGCCTCGCCAACGCGACTCTTGTCGTTTTCAGTTTGACGTGAGCGGAATGGAGGAAGGAGCCGGGAGTCCACTAATGTGCATATGCCAATGGAGAATAAACCTGGCCGTCTGTATGAATTGCTTTTCCAAACAAACACAATGCAGGACCTGCATACCTAAATATGTAATGTACGCATGCATACATAAACACACACACACACACACACTGACACTTAAGAAAAGGCTGAAATCCTCAACCTGGAGTCATTTGTTGCAGCAAAACTGTCCCTATTCTCCATGTTATGTCTACTATGAACTGTATATATTACCTTTGTGCTTTTAAGGTATTTATGTACTTGGTGTATTTATATTTAAAATGTGTTTAATTACGTCTCCTATGTCTTTTTTGTTGACTTCCTTTCCATAAATTCAAAGCTGAAGCATTTATCCTGACGTATTACAGTTATTACAGTCCTAATATCAGTTTTAACACATAATGGGCCCCATTCAGACGGCGTTAAAGCGGCTGTAAGTGTAATTGCTGGTGTCACGCGCGGCGCCTCCAGCCTGGGAAATAAAAACATGAATAGAAATAACAGGTTGGTGCCGGTGGATGTGATCAGGACACGGCCCGGCACGATAAGAGCCAAATGTTAATGTGACGGGGGGAGGGAAGAGGTTAAAGCCACCAGGAGGCTAGATAAGGTTTGAGATGGGGTTTTTTTTTGCATTGAGAAAACAGCTAGTGCAGCCATTTATGCTGCGTTCAAGTGCACTCGGAACTTGGAAAGATCCAAACTCCGAATCAGAAACGTGCAACAGAACATCAGGGCTCCCCTCGTGCTGCGTGTAAGGTATTATTCCTACAGCATGTGGCGTTTATCTTTCTCCGGCTGGACACGTTTTACTAGTTTGCAGAATAAAACGCATTCAGAGGTTTCCCAAGTGTGATGGAACGCAGCATAAAAAGCTCTTCTCAGCCTCTTTACAAACCAGGTTTAATATTTATTCTGTCTTATGTCACATTCAACTTTTCCTGTTCTAAATGTATTGCTGCAAACGTCATCTATTGAAGTCGATTTACCTCATACAATATGAGGGTCTAAGGACAGGGGATACTGTGTTGCTTTTGTACAAACTAGGCTATACAAAAAAATTGAATTGAATTGAATATTCATCTGAGAAAAATTCATCAGAGTAAATCTGGGCTTTGACGTCTGGTCACTCTGGTTGAAGAGTTCCTACAGTTTAAAGTTTGTTCACTTAAAATGCGACAATTACTGGGACCCGATAGAGAAGGTAAATTTCCCATTAGTGCACACCAGCACCCCCTGCTGTTTGTTCGCATTCTCAGAGAAAATGTGTGACTTGACGAGACTATTTGTGACTCCTGTTATGTTGATTATTGACCAAAGACCACGGGCTTATTGCCACAGATATAACGTGCACGTTTTTCTGGATTTATAGTAGTGTTGTGTAGACCTTCACCCCCCCTACACACACAAATCACACACAGACGGGTGGGGGGGGAATCAGAGGCTACGGCCAGGGGATCCGAGGGGAAATTAGCCAGCACTTAGCGGCACACATGAACCCCCAGAACCAGCTGGGAGACCCGGCCTCAGATCCAGGCGAGGACGACATGAAAGAAACACCACGCTGCAGCCGAGGGGGGGGGGGGTGCTCCCTCTACCCCCCCTCCATCTTACCATCTCCCCTGCATTTGCTCTCTGTCCTCATCTTTCATTCCCTCTTCCTCCCCTCGCCTCCTCTCTCTTCTCTCGCCCTTCTCCGAGGAGGTTTTCAAGAATGCCAGCGTGCATGTGTGTGTGTGTGTATTTGTCAAAAGCACGCACACGCCGCTGTTTTTTTTTCGTCGTTTTGTCGAGCGAAATGTCCAACAAACATCAAACAGCGGGTGGAATGGGAGACGTTTGGTGAGAGAGAGAGAGAGAGAAGAAAAACACACTACATGGTGAACAGGCTTTTCAAAGGGGTCCACATCGAAGCCCTTTAACTAACATCCCGGGGACACGGCTCCTCGCTCACACACACACACACACACACACACACACACACACACACACACACACACACACACACACACACACACACACACACACACACACACTCTCAAAGGTCCCCCATGAGTCAGGGGTCACAGCATTTACAAAGCACTCGGTTGCACAGTGGCATCAAAACAGTCCTCGAGCAAAGGAGGAAACAAGAAAAAAAAAAAAAAAAACAGACAGGCATGATAGGGAGATGACGGCTAATAACTCACGTCACATCCAATCAGATCATAGAAAAGCTGCTAATACTGTAAAACACGCTTTATTTTACAGTTGCACACGTATAATCACAATTAGAACACTTGGATTCACAAAAACAAGAGACATAACGTTAACAAAGCATCTCAGTAATCCAGTGTTTCATGTTAAAAACTTAAAGGAGCAATTAATAAGATTTGGCTGTATTATAAATTTGTCGGTCACAATAACATCTGCACATTAACAACTTTTAATGGCCCTGGTTTTGCAGTGTTTGACATAGTGTGGCCCTGGAGCTAAAAGCTCATTAGGGAACCCTGTTCTCCACACACCAGGTCTTGTGTTCCTGCTGAACAGTTTAGCGGATGATATTTAGCGGGTTGTTAAATTCCAGCCAATCAGGAGGAGGCGGGTTAACTCATCCATCCTGCATCAATTCAGTGTTTTAAAACATTTAAAACAATGATGCGGCAGAAGCTGAGATATCAAGATTTGTTTTTGTTGCACCTGCACGGGGCTGCAAACATGCTCCACCCAATGCATCTCAGAAAGTCTGTGAGCGGCCTTTTAAATTCCACACCTCCAGTTTTGTTTCTCCAACCCAACACGACTCTTCTCTGCAGCCACAGGAGACATTATATTGGTTCTTTGCATAAAGGAGACACATGCATGAGTGACTTTCTTTTAAGTAGAATTCTTTATACACAAGCTGCATATCCCAAAATAATGCACAGAAAAAATCTGAAAATATCATGCATTTCATGTTATATTCATTCAAGTGTTATTTTAACAGGGTTTATCACAATTTAAGATATGATCTTATCCATGTCCATGAAACTGGTTTTAAATGCATCAGCAGGTCAGTCACAGCCTGTGTGTGTGTGTGTGTGTGTGTGTGTGTGTGTGTGTGTGTGTGTGTGTTTCCCTCTTCACCCCTCCTTTCCTCTTGCAGCCCCCCCCCCCTCTCTGTGTGCCCACGGCCCAGTAGTAATTCTGTGTTTATCAACTCTTTATTATGGCCCCTCGCATCATCATTTACAATGGTAGCATCTGCTCATTGCCGAGCCCGAGCATGGGGCAAATTGCTTTTATAGGGAAAAAACAACTAGTGAGAGGACACACACACACACACACACACATGCCCGTACACACACACACATGCACGCACAGCAGCAACTGTGCACAAATCAAGACGCTGAGCTCCGGCGTATTTACAGCGGCTGTTAACTCTCCTGGCAGAATCACACACAAACACACAAACACTTCACTTCTTCTAACAGGATCAAATGATTAGCTGGCCACCGTCAGCGAATCAAAACGGGAGAAGCAAATCCAATGAGGGAGCACTTCTGATTTTCGTTTGATTTTTTTTTTTTTTTTTTTTTTTCCTTCGCTTCTACCTGACGCCTCAGTGTGAAAAACAAATATCACATCTGTCCCCGGCGCTCTAATTTCTCCTTTTGGCTTCGTATAATTTAGCCGCTGCAGCAATTGTTAGTGTGTGTGTGTGTGTGTGGGGGGGGGGGAACAGTGGGGAAGCAGGAAAATGGCAAGACATCCTGTCTTTGTTGTTCGCATTTAACACATTAGTGTTCCCTAAATGACGGGGATGAGGAGACGGCGAGGTGAGCGTGCAGGAACCTATAGCAGAGGGGGAAGAGGCGAACCAACGCCGCGCTTGTTACCAACCATCCTTTCAATTATGAAGAAGCTCCTCATCTCCACCCTGTAGGGATGTGGGATAAGGAGGCGGCGGCTTTTCGGTTTTGTACTGATATTTACGTGTAATTGGCGCCACAACAGAATATGGAAAAAAAAACAAAAAAAACGGGAGAAATAATAAGATGCAAACGCACCACTTACCGCCGTGAATGAAACGCCGCTCCTGGAGCTGCTTTAGGATTGTTTTATTTTATAGTGTAACTGCGATAGATCGGGTTTATTCCCGTTCATGAGAGTCAAGAGGCTCGACAGGGGTGTCCAACACGCGGCCCTGGGACCAGAACCGGCCGCTCTAACTCGCAAAGTGTGGAGAAAAAGCTCTTTACAGAAATGGACTGAATTTTTATGTATAAATATAAATCACTGTTGGCTCCTATGTATGTCCAGCTGTATCCATATATAGTTATACATAAACTAGCACTAATAGTCTTGATGGACAGATAGATGATATTTCTCTGGGCACATCATACTACTTGATGTATTTAACCTTTATTTAACCTGGTGAGACGTCGACAACAATGTCTTGTGTGTAACGGTGACCTGGCAGAAGTTGCAGCCTTTCTGAAGGGGAGGATGCAGGAAATGAGATAAAAATCACATCCATAAGTCACAGTTTAAGAAGCAGCTGCACATGTCAATGAACAATCGTTGGAGATGTCCACAGGAAAATATGGTTTCTGCCGTTTTTTACCTGGTTAGGAGGAATCTGACCAGAGATGTGATCGAGAGGGTTTTTATTTTAGTTTAGGAGTTTAAACTCTGTCAGAGAACATTTCAGAGGTTTCTCTGCTCATTTTTACAGTTTCACAAAAAACACATTTTGCACAGAATCGTGCATCGTTTCTTTAAATCACACTGCAAAAACAACAAAAAAGGTAGAGGCAATTTTGTTTTTACATTTTTTTTCTTGATTTTTGTCAATTTAAACCTTAAATATCTCAATTATCTGCCAATGCTATGATATAGATGTACTCAATATTGCACTAATTGGACCAAATAAAAGACTAACGGTCACTTCACTTGAAAAGATTTTTTTTTTTGCAGTGCTCAGACTTAACTCAAGTCCTCATGACAGCTGGAATGATCGAAATTAGCTATAATAGTGTTGCCACACATCTAATACTACACTCATTTAATATATTGCTCGTTTAACTCTGTGTGTGTGTGTGTGTGTGTGTGTGTGTGTGTGTGTGTGTGTGTGTGTCATATAAGCTTGACCTGTCAGAACAGATCGCTGTGCTTATTGCTGTCACTCAGCGTGACACACTGACATTCTTGGTGTGTGTGTGTGTGTGTGTGTGTGTGTGTGTGTGTGTGTGTGTACTGACGGTGGTTTGGGGAGGATATGGGCTTGTGGCTTAAAGATCTTTGACATTCATGGTTGCACGCACACACACATGCACACATCCAGAGGCAATATTGCAATGCTGAATGATATCGTCAGCCATCAGGTCTTTAGTGTACACACACACACACACACACACACACACACACACACACACACACACACACACACACACAGGTCACCACGACGCCAAGAGGCAGCCAGTATTTTACGACGGTCAGATACAACACGGCAGACGCGGCAGGTTTAAATTCACCTGGCCGACAGCAATATTTCCACACACCTTCCCTTATATTTCATGGCGTAACGCGTGAGCTGACCCCGGTTTAACGTCTAAATATAGAGACCGAAATAAAGCTGCAGTAGATTTACAGCTCGCCGGTAAAAACACGCTGACCTCTCCATGTGATATACGGCCTGGCTTCACGTGCCTGGCCTGTATCATATTCATAAAAGCCATGATTGAGGATTGTATACTTTCATGTGGAGGCTCACCTTTACGGCGGCAGGCTCCTGTGTTGGGGATATTAGGTGTGGGAGTCCCTCCTGTTGTAAGAACCGTCTCTACCGGGACGCCGCTCGTTCTCAGGACGCCTCTAAAAAAACACAGAGACAAAGAAAAGCATCTGTTTATGCAGGGGAAGAGAAGGTGCTTGTTAAAAGCTCAGATGACACATTCAGTCTTAAAGTGTGATATTTGACAACCCCCGGGTTTTTTCGTCCAGTGCGATGACATTTCACTCATTTTGTTGTGTGTGGAGTTTGGCTCCACAGCGAGAGATATGCTAATCTGGGGGAATAAAGAAGAAATAAAAAAAAGGGGGGAGCACAAGCCTGCTGTAGCTAGATCTAAAACACTTGACTTTGAGCCAGAAAAAAACATTTTTTAAAAGTCCCTGGAAATCCGACGGCGCAGCGTAGTGACACACTGAGTGTGTGGACTCCAGGAACAGCTGCAGTCTGCAGTGGAGTTTGGATCTATTTGTTGAGGAATTACCCACAACTGGAGTCAGAGCGCGGCGACTAAATGAGAACTGTGCATTGTGTACCTTGCCATTTCATTTTTTTTGGCAAATCTCAAAACCTACACACACAAATGATTATGTCTGTTACAGTTTTCTGTCATGGGCACGTCAGCTAAATCAGAAATGAGCATGTGGAAACCTGAGAGTTTGAATGGATGCAGCTGGAAAAGCCCAGACGTGGATCTGCGTGTTTGACTAGGGGTCGACGGGATTTTTTGCAGCCTGTGAATTTAAGATAAATTATGCAAAGTGATTGTACATCAACCCAGAAGCACATTAATCTACTTTTATTTTTACTGACGCTTCAGGTTTTTTCCAAAGAAATTGGATTTGGATTGTATTTTATCTAATAGGAAATAAGATGCAAGGTTCACATTAAGAGATATTTTAAAAATTGCATATGTGTCAAATTCATCAGGTGTGGTTAATGACATGTTAACATTCCTGATACACACACACTATTAATCCCTAGGGAGAATGTCCAGATAGGAGATGATACCGATTTGATCTTAGAATGAGGCTGTTTTAAAGTGGAAAAGGACCAAAAAAAAAAAAAAAAAAAGTTTTGAATTGAGTTGAATGGCTTCACTATGTGTGTGTGTGTGTGTGTGTGTGTGAGAGCTGTGTTATAGGACATACAGGGCTTTCATAGAAACAACACACACACACACACACACACACACAAACAAAGAGAAGGTGGAAAAGTTCAATCCACACACCATCACACACCGAGACACAGACCTTGTTTATTACAGCATCCTGTATCGTGTGTGTGTGTGTGTGTGTGTGTGTGTACAAGCGCTGCATGATCTGTGGTTGTAAAGCTGACAGTGTTTCCCTTGTGGGGTGCAGACAACAAACAAGGTCCCTGGTGGTTTCTGCAAGAAGAGAAGAGAACACACACACGCACACACACACATGCACAGACACACACACACACACACACACACACACACACACACACACACACACACACACACTTCGATGTCGTGGCTGCTTCATGCCAGCCGTGACCATCTGGTTCATGTAACCAACTCTACAGTTGTGCGTTTGAACCGCCTGTGTGTGTGTGTGTGTGTGTGTGTGTGTGTGTGTGTGTGTGTGTGTGTGTGTGTGTGTGTGTGTGTGTGTGTGTCGGGGAGCAGGGTGAAGGATATCGCTGTACGTTTGACCTCCACATTCTTTATTGCGCTGCCACAAACACACTGCAGCCTCCCGGGAGCGTCCTCGTACGTCTTCATCGCGGACAGACAGAGGAGGAAGGGAGGAAGAGGAGGGACGAGTACGGGAGAAACCAAGATGGCTGAGGAGGGGGGACAGCAACACACACACACACACACACACACACACACACAGGGATGGAGAATTAATAACCAGAGAAGATGGGGCTCCTAAGTGAGTGGGCTGAGCTCAGGGTGAACCATAAACCATCTCTGTGTTTTATTGAAATGCCAGCATCCTCCCATTAAATCTCCCAACTCCAGCCAAACTTCCAGCCAGTCAAAACTGTGTGTGTGTGTGTGCGTGTGTGTGTGTGACCTGTACAGGTATATTCGAGTGCCCTGAAAGAGCTGTGAGCATTCTGACAAAGACCTTCAATCACCACTCTACCACATGTGTGTGTGTGTGTGTGTGTGTGTGTAACCTCTAAAGGTTGAGAGAGCCTTTTCCAACATCATTATTTTAAAGAAAACTATACGGCACATCAGACAAGACAAGTGTTGAAAGCTGGATTCAAAAACTCACCGAAATGGAAGAGATAAACGTATAAAAACTGCCCTGAAACCTGATAATATTTTACTCGCCAGGTCTGCAGCGTGGGTATTACGCCCATTAGATCCATGTATTTTGAATATGAGCGCCGCTATCACTCATTCATGATAACACGGGGCTAAATGTGTGGAAGGAGGATAAATGAATGCAGGAACATAACAAATGCGAATGCCTCCATACAGGGCAGGAAGGGGGGAACTCAATGGTTGGATGGAGGAGGAGAATGATGTGAAGCCTATGCTGACTTCACAGGGAATATAGTAGAATATGTGATTTTAGGAAGCACTAGAACACCACTTTACAAACACCAACTGGGGGAAAATTTGTAATGAAAGAACTATGGTCATCTATGGAGTTTTACACACACAAACATACACACACACATATATATATATATACACACACACACACACACACATATATATACAATGAACAAAATAAACAATCAATCATCAATTAGATTGATATCAACTAGTGTATAACATTCATGGCATTCATCCAACATCCATTCCAATCAACCTCCCTTCATTTAGTACTAATTGGGAAACATTTTCTCATTCTTGACCTCTAACACTTCACATATAAATGTATTGTAATTCTGTTATTCCGTTCAATGTGTTTTCTCCATTCAAAATCTGTCCATTCTGGGCATCATTTTAGGGATTCTTTCCTTATTCCAGTGGCGTCTCGGCACAGCTGATGTTGTGTTGCTGTACAGGCTGTAAAACCCCCCGAGGTAAAGCTCTGATTCCTGATTTTCGGGCTATAAATAATCATGCAGACATGATGATCTGGTGGAGAGGCTTGTTGAAATGCTCCGCTGTACCTAAGCAGGCTAATCCAGCCTGGGCGTAGGCTGCTAGCGGCCTTCTCCTAAAGTTCCACATGGACATTAACCAATCCCTAAAACAACAGGGGAAGTCAAAATTGATTGAGTTCATGGGTCGTACCAGTAAAAATACACGTTCAAATACCAACACCTATGGATGCGTTATCAATATAAACACAATTATTTCACCTTCAATTTACAAAACAGGGAAGTTGATGTAAGAAAAATGGTGAAGTTTCAGCATCATGATGTCCCAGATTCATGCATTTCAATTCATTACCTTTGGTCCATCAGCAACATTTAGTACTTTAAGCAGCAGGTGACGTCATCTCCTGCTTTATAAACCACTAACAAATCAAGTCTCTAAATATTTTTGTCCTGAAGAAGCAGGATCTCGTCCATTTTCTTGTCTCGCTGGGCCGGTTTGGGCCCTTTAAGCGAGCCGTTTCAGGCCCCCGGGCCACATGTTTGACACCTGTGCATTATGGCTTCCACCACTCTATTCCATCAATATCATTACAGTTTAGAGACAATTCATCTCTTGGAATGGTCCAAGGTTTCATGGCCTGGACACGTTTCTATTTCTGCAACCGACTCTTCGCCACATGTTAAATTACACGTCTGACAACAAAAACTTGACATTTCCCCTCCTTCACTCCGACGCAGCTTTTTTTTTTGACCTAGATGCGCTGAAACTTTGTCTCAGGAGTTAATCAGAAAATTTGGCTTCGCTCGCATGCCAGCAGGAAAAAAAAGGAGGGAATGGAAGGGGGGGGATATATCCATCCAGGCATAAGCATTAGAAAGGCAGAAACGGTGGAAATGAGGGAAGAGGAGAGATTGTTTGGCTGCCATCTTAATGGAGTGTGCCTAGCCAAGCCCGGCCAGAAGAAAATATAAAGCCCCCCGAGAATAGGGCTTATTTTGACTGGTGGCCAGTTAGGGGATAAGACGCTGCAGGGGAGTGTGTGTGTGTGTGTGTGTCGTGAAAAAAAAAAAGTAGCCAGCCGGTTTACGTCTCAGGTGTACACGCGCGTCCAAATCTGCATCCAAAGCCTTCTCCTCCTCCTCCATTTCCATACGGATGAACGTCATTAGAGGCGAGACGCTGCTGCTTTTACTCGGTGAGAGTGTGAGGGTGACTTTGTCCAAAAAGAGAGAGAGAGAGAGGGGGAAAGAGAGAGGTCTGATACATGGACCAGACACAAATCCTCTTAGCCAAAAAAGAGAAGGGGGAAAAAAAAATGGCTTTTGGGTGGCGGCTTAAATCGGCCATTGTGGCTGTAGTTTAAGACTTCCTCTGATGCCTTTCTGCCTGGCGCTAATGTAAATAAATGAGCCCCGGTAGGAAACCCGGGGAGGAAGTGAGGGTTAGGATCGTATTGCTCACTCCGGCTGGCCGGCTGCTGCAGCTTTTCGGTCCCCGGTGAGGGCGAGGGAAGAAAGAAAAAAAAAAAAGACGGGAAGACGTCAACTCCGCGGACTGAAGCTAATACGCGCCGGTAGTCCAGCTGCTGAACGGCGGAACCACTTCATTGGTTTCCATACTGACAGATTCGCTTTGGACGGCGAATCGGTCCCGTTTGCCAAATATGTCCAACGCAAATGATCTCTCAGGAAAGAAAGGAAAGAAAGACCATTGAGAAGAGAGACGAGATAAATGTCAATGTTTTGTGCAGTTAAACACAGTAGCATTACCACATTTTTTAAAGAAAAGTGCCCGAAAAAGGTTTAATAAATGTCAAGAAATGGATAGAAATCATAAAAACAACATAATCCTGATTTCTAGGGGAAGACAGCTCAATAGACACATAAACCGTCTATGTATTCTACTCTATGTAAGAACCACAAATACCAAAAATGGACCTTGGACAGAAGACTGAACACACTCCAATAATCCCACTTCTACAAAAACCAGATATTATCATGTATCATGTATAATGCATGTACGGCTTCAGTCGTTGGTTTCTATGCGCAAATAACGCAAACGCTAAGGATCTAACTTGCAGGTCACCATGCACTAGCCAATGGGAGCATGGGAGATCTCCAACCTGGAAGCCAATGAGAACAGACGCTGCAAGTTTCACCACTTTAGGTTTGATTGACAGCTGTGTGACCCAGTGGAAACGTCCCACCAACAGCCAATAGCCAGGGCTTTTACAAAGACGTGTGACATGTGATGAACTGTGCTACTTACAACTTGGGTAAAGTTGTTTTCCCAAAAAAGACAAGAAAAGACAGCATTACATTCCACTACTATTGTACTTGAATGATTAAACATGACAAAATAAATGACTGATTGATCGTGATTGTCCTTGTAGTGGTGGAACCAGCTTGACTGACAGTAACCGAGCCAATAAGAGTTTTTGGAGCGGCTCCTTACGAGCGCTAACGTCACTAAGCTCGTGGCGCCAATCCATTGTGAGAGGATGCTCAGATTAACTTGACTGAGCCACTTTTGTGTGAAGCGATCCATAATCCACGCTGGGGTTCTCGTGTCCAGCAGCTTCATCTGAGCTGTGAAAAAAAGTGTGTTTAAAATGAGCTAAATACTGGAAATAGTTCTTCAGCCATTGCTCATGAAAACCGGAAGACAGCTCGTGTCCAGGAAGGTTCTCATTCAGCTAGGTCCTAGTTAGGCTGTGAAATTGGCTCTTCTTGGCTTCACATCCTCCTAAAATTTGAGATTTTCTCTTTAGAAAGTAAAGTCGGGTCAAAACCACAAGGTATTTTGTTGAAACATAATATTTTAGCACCAAAAATACAGCAGCATATATTTGTATTAGGGCTGGATGATTTACATGAGGGTTTTATAGCCCAGGTCGAATCTGTTATATAATACAGACAAGCCAATTTCTGTCTGCGCATTTCAAAATAAAAGTCCAAAAATATAAGTCTGAGGTATTTTTTTCACTTTATTCCAGAAACAGGCTGAGTGGTGTTTCCCCAGAAATCAGGATTAAGTTCTCTTTTATGATTCCAAACCATTCCTTAACATTTAAATCACCTTAATAAGATGTGATGGTTCAGTCACAGACTTTTCAAAATAAAAAAAATTAAAAAAAAATCTTTACACTTTCCTTTCACAAATTGGTCCATATCCTCATATCCTCAGGACTTCTTAAAGATCAACAATGACAAAGAAAGGGCGGAGGGCTGGAACGTCGTCTAGCGTAAAGAGAAGCGTTCACAGGGCCAAGGTGAGCAACGCGTTTTTCCGACTCTCGAGGACATTACACACACGTTGTACCTACCAAGTAGTGATAAAAGTAAATAGCCACACCCGAAGGTGGAGCCAGGAGTTGGCAGCCATGGCGGGGGTCTAGGGGGACGCGGTATTGTTTAAACTAGCCGCTTCTCTCACGTGTTCGTGTGAAAATTAAATGGAAACAACCAGGAAGGAAGTTAAAAACCCTGGCTCCGTCCTCATTGGCCACAGCCGGCCAATCATTGGAAAGAACAGTACTAAAGTTCGTCCTGAACGAGTGTATACGGCACCCTGAAGAGGCCGAGGCAGAAAAGCAGGCGAAAGTGACTTTTCTGTCTTTTAGTCGCTTCCACCGTCCGCCAGCGCCGCCAAAAACCATTAAAACCATTAAAACCATTGGCCCCACTTGAACCGTATTCCAGTTTTTGTGGTGAAAATAAGGGCGGGTGAGTGATTGAGGGGAAAACAAGCACCTTTCTGTGTCCACGGGACATTTCTATGAAACAGAGGTGCACTGAAACAGCAGGAAAAATGTGAGCGTTGTTTGTTTGATCCAATGACCACAAGGTGATTCAGGAAATATGGAGACGGCCATCGTCACTTTATTAAAATAACGACCCAGGTCCTTTTTCAATCAAAAAGGCTTACATAAAATAAGGTAAGGTCAATTTCTGAACATTCTAGTGTGACTTTAGGCAACTTTAAACCTGGATTAAACTGTCTTTTCATTCCATAGTGAAAACTAGTGAAGTGATGAC
This sequence comes from Eupleurogrammus muticus, assembly GCA_036785175.1. Taxonomy (NCBI): domain Eukaryota; kingdom Metazoa; phylum Chordata; class Actinopteri; order Scombriformes; family Trichiuridae; genus Eupleurogrammus; species Eupleurogrammus muticus. Next base: position 1,201,773 of record JAYKQN010000030.1, on the reverse strand, counting down.
ACATATTTAATGGACTGAAGATCCTGGAACTTTCTTTCTTTCTTTATGTTCGTCTACATATTTATTGAATGAAGTGGTGTGCACAGCACTTTATATTAAATGATTATGTAAGTATAACTTGTAAAATTTAGACTAAATTGCTATAAAACATTATAGCCTATAGCCTTTATGATAATAAACCTTATCACTCGCCATCGTGTTTAGAGCTTCTTCTGCCCCATAGATTCTTGCTTCTTGAAGCATCAAGCATCATGAAAGGTTGTTAAATTGTCCAAATTAAGGTATTTTACCCTAAAGAATAAAAAAAGGGAGAAGGCAAAAAATGAAGTCACCCTCTCCAATTATTTTATTGTGCTATAGGGTGTAAAGAGAATGATCTGAATCAGGATTAAAGTGATTTTAAAAGATGCTGCAGCGTCAGCAAGAGATGATTTAGGAAAAAAGGCACAGGAAAATGTCCAAATTCTCTGGTTCTAGCTTCTGTTCTCTAATTATTTCCTGGTTTCTTTATTTTTCTATAACAGTAAACTGATGATCTTTGGGTTGTGGACTGTTGGTCTGGATAATAATTACATTAACTATGTACATTTACTCAAGTATTGTACTTCAGTGCAAAAATGACTTAGGTCATTATTTGTAAATAGGCTGACGCAATGCAGAATTGGGACTGGTGTGTGCATCTCTGTTTGTATCTGAGCAGAAAAGAAAACAGGGAAAAAAATAAAAAGATCCGTCCTTCGCGGTGACCCGATGACATCATGTACTTCTTATAAAACAAAGACGGCGCAAACACGACATAAACAGCCTAATCACGACCGCAGTCGGCGTGATGGTCGCCGGAGGGTCCGCATCGGTGCACACGCAGACAGAGACCATCATGTAGTGTAATCATAGCGCTGTACCATATTCATATTACGGGCACACACACTGATCCGCGATGATCAACCACATGCCGCAGACGGGGAGGGAGGATCAATGAGCTTAATAGGAAGTGACACAAAGCAATACCAGATGGCCAATCAGCACTCAAAGAGGTTGGATGTTACCGTGGGAACCCTGCAGGACGGAGCTGGCTCCTTTTTTTTTTTTTTTTTTCCTTCCCTGCTTTCTTCTCGTGTATTACCTCTAACTGGTGGAACCATTAAAAAGCCATCACGCTACACCTAAAAACAGGAAAATATGCAGCGAACAACAGATTGTCTGAATATTGTTTTCCTAAACGGCCTCATCACAGGTCATGAAGTCAGGAGACAACAGGGACATCCACAGAGAAGCTAGATACACGTCTCTTTTTCTTACATTTGTGCAAGAAAAATGATTTGTTTTTTGAAAAGTCTGTGACTAAACCATCAAATCCGATTAAGGTTAGTTAAATGTTGTAAAAGGAAAACCTAATCCTAATTTCTATATGTTTCTGGACTAGAGTTAAAAAAAACAAAAAAGGACCTCAGACTTATATTTTTGGACTTTTATTTTGAAATTTCGAACTTCAATGCACAGGCATAAATTGACTATCCTTTATTGTCTCTGCCTTTTTCCTTCTTGACTCTATTATGTAGTACAAATTAGATGATTATATAAAAGATTATGTAAATCACCCATCCCTAATACAAATATAAGCTGTATTTTCTATCTTAAAATATTGTGTTTTAGCCAAATACTGTGCGGTTTTGACTTTACTTTACTTTGTACATAGAAAAACTCAAATTTTACGAGGCTGCAATAAAAAAAAATGCCAGAAACACACATATACATGTTGATTAAGACTAAATTAACACATGCATTCTGAGTCTGTGGTGTAATATCTGAAATATCAGATCAGATGGAAAATATATGAAGGGAGCTTTTGTCTAGTGAACTACATTGTTTGGCATTACACAAATGTCTGCTTCAGTGTTAAAGTATCCCATAGGCCATTCAAAGAAAAAAATGGCAGCCAACAACACACTAAAACTAAAATATGCTTCTGCTGCTTTAACTAGAATAACAAAGGTGGAGCATTACTGCACAGTAAGGTTGAAGGTATCATGTCTATAAATCCATTTGTTTTATCCGTACCAAGAGTTTAGTAGTAAATTACACAATTTTTTATTTAAAAAAAAAAAAGCAAACATTCTAAGTTGCATTGGAGTAACAACTGAATGAGTGATTTGAGAAGCATTTTTGTAAACACAGAGAATTCATAACTTTATTTACAGTTGTACTGCGACATGTTTAAATACTTAGATGAATGGTTCCCATTAGCATTTAGCTTAGTGCAGCAATTTGGGAAATAAATACATGTATATCTCTGAAACTATTTAGAATTTGTTGTGTTCACAAATACAAATACATAAAATAAATATAATAATGTGTTTGATTTTTTTTTTTATAGTACTACTAAAATGAGTTTGACACCACTCTATGTACATATACAACATGAGTATTTGCTGAATGGGGTCACCAATCCTGATCCTGGAGGGCTACTCTGGGTCCAGGTTTTGGTTCCAACACACTTAGCAGGACTCTAGTGGTTTATTAGTAGAATCAGGTGTGTTCCTGCCTGGTTGGAACCAAAACCTGGACCCACAGTAGCCCTCCAGGACCAGGATTGGTGACCCCATTCAGCAAATACTCATGTTGTATATGTACATAGAGTGGTGTCAAACTCATTTTAGTAGTACTATAAAAAAAAAATCTCTTACACCAAAGCAGACATTCGCTTTCTGCAAACTTCTCGGATTCCGCGACTTTCTGACGAACAAAAACTGCTCGACCTCTACAACCCCGAGGCCCAACAGGCTCCCCCCGCCCCCCTCCCCGCCCCCCCTGGTGTCAGCGAGGTTCCCGTCGCCCTCGTTAAGCGTTCGTCTCCAGCCTAACTCACAGATGATTACTCATTTAGCCGCTTTCGACAGCTCCCGTCAGCTACAAGGACTCCGCTCAACCGCCAAGGGACAAATCAACGCTCGTTTTTTCTTCTCCTCCTCCTCCTCCTCCTCAGCTTCTCAAATCTCCACTTCCCGTCTCTCTCCTGGGCTATTACACTGAGTGTTATGTTTACTATAACCCGCGTGCTTGTTAATTATAAATCACCGGGTCCCTCTTACGTCCTATTAATTGGTACCTCCTCTTTCGGTCCGCGCAGAGACGCGGGCAAATAAATTCAGGTACGGCTTCATTAAGTGGCACTCTCACAACAGATCTTGACACATGCTACGGAGGCAATAAAACAAGGGAGTGTGGGGGGGTGGGGTGGGAGAGGGGGGGTCCTCAACAACTGTAATCAGTGCTTTACAGTAGCCCACAATCTGCAGGCTGTGATACCAGCCATTACTGCAACCTGCAGGCCGCAAGGAGGAGGAGGAGATCTGACTTTATGTTAAAAAAAACAAAAAGACAAAACACGCAGGAGAACATGCAGCCTTTTTTTTTTTTTTATAAGCGGACAGCAGCTCATCGCCACTTGATTCATCAAGAAAGACGTCAAGTATTGGAAGTTCATTGACTTTGGGGATGGGGATGAGGGTGGGTTGAGTAGGACAAACTGGAAACTAAAATCTTGATGCAAAATTAAACTAGTAGTGCTTAAGCTGAAAGAGCACCTCCACTGCAGATGTAAGTGCAACTATTAGTTGATTCATTGTTAAATTGCCAACTTTTACCGTAATAACTATTTTGACAATTGATTCATTGAGTTATTTGAAAGAATGAATAAAAATGTCCAAATTCTCTGGTTCCAGCTTCTCAAATCTGATTATTTCCTGGTTTCTTTATTCTTCTATAATAATAAATTGAAGGTTGTGGACTATTGGTCTGGACAAAAAAAAGACATTTTAGATTTCGACTACTTGCACTTTGCTTGAGTATTTACTTAGTACTTTTTACTCCACTACAGAGCTGCAACAATTAGTGTATTGCCATTTACTACATTAATTAGCAACGATTTGATAATCAAGTTATTTTAGAGAAAAAAACTTCCAAATTCTCTGGTTACAGCTTCTCAGATCTGATTATTCAGTAGTTCCTTTATTCTATAAACTGGTGATTTTTGGGTCTTAAAAAACAATTATTAATATTTTACACCAGTTAATGAAGCAACGTATTAATTGATTAATTGCTTCATGACCTATCCAACATGAATGTATTTTCACTAAATAAATAATGCATTTTTCCCATTCATTAAAAAAAGAACATGTAATTAACCCATTTAAACCAACCAGCAACTATAGTCTGGGAAATTGTGACCAGTTATTTATTTTTCTGCATAGCAGAAAACAAAATGAAAGAAAAAAAAAAGAAAATAATAGATCTATAACATGATTGTATAACATGATGACTTAACTGATAAAATTATGTGCATGAAAACTTAAGTAAAGAGTTTGTCTTAAATGAGATAATGAGTAAAGCATTGTTCCTTTATTCTGCAAAATATTATATATTAATTAATTTGACCTATTAGGTTTTTTCTTTTGCACAATGTGATAATTGAGGCATCGACCCCTGCACGCAAAGGTCACCTTTAGTCAAACGAAGGTTTTATAAAAACCGTTAACAGACGTACTCGCTGCTGTGTTTGCACACCTGCTGCAGACTTCCAGGACGTCCTCATGGCTCCAGGTGGAGAATCTGGAGTGGATCTGGAGAGCAAGCTAAATGTGTGTGTGTGTGTGTGTGTGTGTGTGTGTGTGTGTGTGTGTGTGTGTGTGTGTGTGTGTGTGTGTGTGTGTGTGTGTGTGTGTGTGTGTTTTTTTCGATAGCCGACCTGGTTAATGAGACAAGATCTGCTTGATTCAGCTCAACAATCCAGGTGTAAGAACTACCTAACATATCTAGAAATACACTGATTAGTACAGTAGTTTAAACTGTTTTCCTTTTGGACTTTGGCAGATTTGTAAAATGTCCCTTTTAAATCATGGGGATTTTGCTGATTTTTACCAACGAAGAAAAGTGATTTTAAGTTGAATCTTCAGCTTTGGGAAACACTCATTGACATTTTTCACACCAGTTTATAACCAAAGCAACTTATTGATAAATTGTTTTTTTATGACCTATCCAATGTGAATGTATTTTCATTAAATAAATAATGCATTTAAACATTTAGGTTAAAAGGACGTATGCAATTAACCCACTTTTGATTCAGCTCAGTGGCTGATTAATCAGATCAATCCAGGTGTAAGAACTAACTAAAATACTAATATAAATACTAATACTAAATAAATACACTGATTAGTACAGTAGTTGTAAATTAGTCATGAATTGAACCAGTTTTACATTCAGACCATGGCAGATTTTTAAAATGTCGTCCTTTTAAATCACATGTATTTTGCAGATTTTTAACAAAAAAAAAAATTATAAATAAATACCATATCTGAAGATACACTGATTAGTACAGTAGTCATGAATTGGACCAGTTCCAGTTTCTCCATTCGGACAGTGGCAGATTTTTAAAATGTCATTCTTTAAATAATGTGAATTATGCTAGTTTTTACCAACAAAAAAAAAAATTAACATATCTGAAAATACACTGATCAGTACAGTAGTTGTAAATTAGTCATGAATTGAATCACTTTTCCTTTTGGACTACAGTAAGAATTGACTAACATCTGAAAATACACGGGTTAGTACATTAGTCATGAATTGAACCAGTTTTACATCATCGGACTAAGGCAGATTTTTAAAATGTTGTTGTTTTAAATCATGTGAATTTTGCAGATTTTTACCAAAGTTTAGAGGTTTTGATCGGTTGGTTTTGGTTGATCCGTCCACACCAGTGATTCCACATATACTTGTATGTGGTGGATTAAACGATTCGCACATAAACACAAAAGGGAGGCGGTCACAGACCAGAGCACAAAGAGACAGAACGGGCCTACGAGGGTCTGCTCACGGACCTGAAATGATCGGGTACAGTATCACACCAGAGAGCTCCATTAGTGGTAATTGGACGGATTTGGTATTAATATATGCTCTGTCATTTAGCATTGCACACAGGCTTAACCCCTGCATGGGATTTCATCCCCCGCCAAGCCCTGCAATCATACTCTTCAGACTGATCATAATGATCGGAACGCCGCAGCCCGAAGGACACGAGTGGGAGGAGAGGACGGAAAAAAATACAAGAATAGGATTAAAGACAGGAATAAGACCGAGATTGAATAAAGTTACATGTAGATCTAAAACAAAAGGTGTCAGACATGCACAAAATATGGAGCAGTTCCTGGTTCATTACAGAAATCTGAGGTAATCTGAGGAAAAATGAGAATCTTTCAGGACTCAAGGAATTAAATATTTACAGTTTAGATGTGTAAATGGTTTGTAAAGCAGGAGATAACTTCACCTGCTGCTGGAAATACTAAATATTGTTCACTGGGTACATTTTCTTAACTGAAATGCAACAGCAAACTGGCAGACATCATAGTGTTTAAATTGCACTTTTGTATCCTTATATCATCTCTCATGCTTTTTTGATTGATTGAAGCTTAATTATTACTGCAGATATGTTATTAATGTTGTTTATGTGTTTGTTTGTTCTAACCCACTTAAAAGTACCAATGAACAAAAACAGGGGAGTTGGAATCCCCTGATATAAAAGGTTTTAAACAATTAAACACATGCCATCAACTAGTATTATATTCAAGGTGTAATCTAGATTAACAAACACAAATTCATGACTTTCTTAATTAAAAAAATATACAAATGTAATTTCAAATAAAAAAACCAACAGGGACAAAAATATTTATATTTGGCATTACTAGTACATACATAATGACTGCTGAATTTATCTATATATACATATACATGTAATCTTACTGCATGATGTGTAATACTTTGACATGTGTTATTACTGTATAACACTCAAATAAAGCTCCATTAGGGACAGGAAGTAGGGGATGAGTTGGTGATGTGTGTACTGTGGAGGAGCCACCATGACGCGTCCAGAGGTGGAACATCTGCCTTTGATTATCGACCCTTTGACATAGTTTGTCAACAGTAATCATGATTAGCGACCTTTGTTTTCAATGTTTGATTAACTGTGGTTTCGCAGAGTTTAGGGGGGGGGGGGGGTAAATCTGACAGAAAACGCTCAGGTCTGATCACGCGGTACGGAATTGTCCCGACGTATCGGCCCCCGGAGGAGGTCGCGACGCCGGCGCCGACCCCCCGGGCAGCAGACCCCCCCCTTTAAAAAAAAGCCCTCTCCTCCTCTTCATGTTTCCCCTGCTCCTGCTTCCTCTTCCTGTCCCGTCCTGTTTCCAACCAGCTGAGGAGGCTCAGGACAACGGTGGGGTTTGACGTGATTATCGGTGGATCGGCTTTAATCATGACCCCCCCCAACACACACACACACACACACACACACACACACACACACACACACACACCGCTCAGAACCGTCAGACAAACTGGAGATGGGAGAGGGGAGACATGATTACGTGCCGTATTTCAGCTTTGTTGTTTCCCCTCTCGTTTCCTTTTTTTTTTTTTTTTTATTCCTTTACTTTGTGCACTTTTAATAAGTCTGAAAATGTGTCAGTTTGATTCAAGTCTAACAAAGCTGCCGGTGATTTATGTCACGAGGTTGCAGGAGGAAAAAAAAAAGAATAGAAAGAGTGAGGCGTGATTTTTGAGAGACAGTTTTAAGGTAGCGGAGCTTCAATTAACCCGAGTTACCCGTGTAGGATATCATTTGAATGACGGCTGAATTAATACGCGCCTTTTTGAAAATCTCCTAAAATGTGTTCTTGAGATACATCAAACATAATCAAAGGAAATTAAATTCTTGTACCAGGCGTGGAATAATGTGAGGTCTTTTTCAAAATGCAAAAAAAAAAAAAAAAAAACAGGCTCGAACTGTTACAGACGCACGCTGGGCGTAATTGTTGTGGAATTTCATCTTGTTTTTTTCGACTCAGAATTCCGTTTCCCGCTATTTGGAAACTCACCAAATTGACTGCCAGAGTGTTTTCTGTGGCGATTTGCATCTAAAAGTGCGAATTAACGTCCCTACTCGTATGTTGAACCCCGATTCTGAAAAACATGAAGGAAAAAAAACAAAAAAACGGCGACAGAGCGGTGGTTAAAAAACAAAGTACTGAGACATGTTAATATTCCCGTTCTCCGTCCTCAAATGGGTCAGAGGATGGAAGGAGTGGGAGGTGGAAGGGGTCGGCGGAGCGAGAGGAAGAACTTCAAAGTGACGGGAGAGGGAAAGATCAGGAGGAGTGGAGCCGGCTAATGCGTTCCCAGGATGCACCTTTGATGCTGCCTCTGACAGACCATTGTGAGGAGATGGAGAGAGAGAGAAAAGAGGAAAACGAGCAGCCATCAGCGGCCATCAGCGGCACGCCGCCGTCCTGTCGGGTAATGAGCGGCGAGGCCGGACCGGGTCAAGGGGTCGCGTCACGATACCAAACCTGCACCGTGGTGGAAGAGGATCTAAGGTCTGAAGCTGCCATGATGCACACACGAACTACGATGACGTATATGTGCACCTATCTGATATAAGAAGATGAAGTGTGAAAGCAAATTAATCTGAAATCTGATTAAGTGCATCTAACATACCGTTATATAATAAACAGCTACCCACTCAGTAAAGACCTACAAACTTCCTGTTCCGTCACGTACAAGGTGAAACATCAGGGCTACAGCCTACCAATGATGGTTCTGCAAAATCTCAAAGTATTTAGCTCACCTTCACTTTTAAAATGTATTTAATAATAGCCTGACATATATACACACACATACATACAGTATATACAGTAGATATATATATATATATATATATATATACACATACATATATACAGTATATATACATATATACAGTACTACTCGGAAAATTAGAATATCGTGTAAAAGTTGTTTTATTCATGCAATTCAACATAAAAGGTGAAACCAATACATTTTATAGACTCATTACAAGCAAAGTGAGATATTTCAAGCTTTTATTTGTTTTGATTTTGCTCATTAGGACTTGCAGCTTCAGAAAACCTCAAATTCAAAAACTCAGAAAATTAGAATACTGTTAAAAGCTTCAGTATTGAAGGCTCAAAGTGTCACACACTAATCAGGTAGGTAATCCAAAACACCTGCAAAAGGGTCCCGAGCCTTTAAAAAGCCTGTGTCTTTGGTTTAGAAGAATTCACAATCATGGGGAAGACTGCAGATCTGACAGTTGTGCAGAAAACCATCATTGACTCCCTGCACAAGGTGGGTAAGACACAAAAAGTGATCGCAAAAGAAGCTGGATGTTCTCAGAGTGCTGTGTCAAAGCACATTAATGGACAGTTAAGTGGAAGGCAGAAGTGTGGAAGAAAACGGTGTACAAGCCGGAGGGATGACCGCAGCCTGGAGAAGATGGTCAGGAAAGGGCCATTCAAAAGTGTGGGGGAACGTCATAAGGAGTGGACTCAAGCTGGAGTTGCTGCTTCAAGAGAAACGACACGCAGGAGGATGCTGGACATGGGCTTCAAATGTCGTATTCCTGTTGTCAAGCCGCTCCTCAGGAGCAAGCAACGCCAGAGGCGCCTTAGCTGGGCTAGAGAAAAGAAAGACTGGACTGTTGCCCAGTGGTCCAAAGTCCTCTTTTCTGATGAGAGCAAGTTTTGCATCTCATTTGGCAACAAAGGTCCCAGAGTCTGGAGGAAGACCGGAGAGGCGCAAAATGGAAGATGCATGAAGTCCAGTGTTAAGTTTCCCCAGGCTGTGATGACTTGGGGATCCATGTCAGCTGCTGGTGTTGGTCCTCTGTGCTTTATCAAGTCCAGCATAAACGCAGCTGTCTACCAGGACATTTTAGAGCACTTCATGCTTGCTTCAGCGGACCAGCTTTATGGGGATGCAGATTTCATCTTCCAGCAGGACTTGGCACCTGCCCACACTGCCAAAAGTACAAAATCCTGGTTCAACAACCATGGGATTACTGTGCTTGATTGGCCCGCAAACTCACCTGACCTGAACCCCATAGAAAATCTGTGGGGCATTGCCAAGAGAAAGCTGAACGGGAAGAGACCAAACAATAAAGAAGAGCTCAAGGCCGCGATTGAAGCATGTTGGTCTTCCATAACACCGGAGATGTGCCACAACCTGGTAGCATCCATGCCGCGCAGGATTAAGGCAGTCATTCGTTCAAAAGGGGCCCCAACCAAGTACTAAGTACAGATGCAACATTTTATTTTCAGAGGCCTGACATTTTTGTATTTAAAATCCCTTTTTTAAATTGATTTCAAGCAATATTCTAATTTTCTGAGTTTTTGAATTTCAGGTTTCTGAAGCTGTAAGTTCTAATGAGCAAAATCAAAACAAATAAAAGCTTGAAATATCTGACTTTGCATTTAATAATACTATAAAATGTATTAGTTTCACCTTTTATGTTAAATTGCCCGAATAAAACAACTTTTACACGATATTCTAATTTTCCGAGTAGTACTGTATATACACACACACATATACACATATACATATATATATATATATATATATATATATATATATATATATATACACACATACATACATATATACACATACACACATATACATACATACATACACACACAAACACACACATATATGTGTATATGTATATATATATATAATTTAATCTCTAAAGCCCCATTTATCTCCCTCTATAATCACAGTAGCTGTCATCAGGTTTTCCTGCAGATGCTACTTCATTCTGCTTTTCTCATTGCAGTAACTTTTTTTTTCATCTAAATATAATCACATGTAAGCCTGACGTGCAAACTCAGTGTTGGCAGTTCTCTAGACATATATAACACATGGGTCAATGTAAAGACAATAAATTCTATGCCACTGAAGAAAATGCGTGTTGAGAGAAACATAGTTAAGAAAATGTCTTTACTGAATGTTATTAATCTGTTTTCCCCTTTCACAGCATTTTTATATTAACCAATCAGATGTGACTTCAAGCGTGTTCAAACCTCGCGCTTCTGGAGGTGTGTCCAAGTCATTTAGGGCGTTAGAGAACAGACGGTGGTTCGAGCCGTTTGTCCTGTCGGTTCAGGGTGAAACCTGCATCCGCTCAGCTCTGCTCCATCACTCCTACTTTTACTGTCTTATTTTCACCATTTTACGGCTTCTTCAAGTTATGTGTAACAGAAAACTACCATAAAAAAGCTTCAATAAACACACATGGATCATAAAGATCCGTTAAGTACTGCAGTGATGTAAAAGTAAAGTCGTACTAGGTGATATGTACAGTATCAGATACTATTTCTATCCTGCTATCCTGTTTTCCGTTATATATATAAATATATAAATATATATATATTTTTAATCGAAAGGTGACATTTAAGCAGCAAAAAAAAAACAGTAGTTAACAGAAACTCAGCAGGAAACAGAATTATATGTTAAGCTTCTGAAATAAGTTTTTTAGAATCTCTGAACTCCGCTTGTGAGATAAAATCTGAACGATAAACACAGTAAATGCGTTGTTGCTGGTGACACTTTTCTGCTGAGTTTAGCCACAGCTTTCAGGGTTTTAGGATTCAAGAACTTACATTAAAACAAATGACCCGAATCCACGAAGAAGGAACTGGAGATTGAAGCTGTTTGCTTCCTTCTTTGTAATTTTATTGATATTTTCCTGGATGTATTTACTGTTTCCCTTACACTCATTGATTAGTTTATTCAAATAATCAGCTTTGTCCTGTCTGCCTGATTTCTCTCCCTATCACATTGTAATCTGGATTTAATATCTGCCTTTAAGATATGCACAGCTATAGTAAATTATATGTTTAACCATCCAACCCAATAATAGCATGCAGTACAGATTTTTTTTATTTATTAAAAAAAAAGTGTTGATGAACATAATCCGTAATTCCTCAAAATGTAATTGTCAAAAGTTAAGAGTTATTATTGACATAACAAGATGGAAGATATAGGACATATTTATCCTCTGATTTTTATATTTATATGTATCTCCTTTCCTTCATCTCAATTGTGAACCACAGTGTCTCCACCACGTGTTGGTGATATAAGAAAACTTTCTACTTCAGGAAAACTACCATCCTGAGTTATTTGAAGAATCTGTGGGAAAATGTGCAGTAAAAAATAAAAAAAAAATTATAAAAATTATAGAGGGGTAGAGATTGTTCATACGAGGGATAGATCCCAAAATATATATAAATATATATACATATATGCATATACATATATATACACATACATATATGCATATATACACACACATATATATATATATATATATATATATATATATATATATACACATATATATATACACATATATATATATACACATATATATATACATATATACATATACACACACACACATATATATACACATACATACACACATATACATACATTAAATTTAAAATCTAAGTGTTTGTGAAATCAATGTTATGATGAGGCTGCAGATATTTTTTGTTTTGTGCAAACCAATGAATTCCAAATCCTAAAGCATAACATGGTTAATAAACCACATTTCCACTGGTATAAGGAAACAGTAACTACAGTAGATAAGGAGTTAGGTGCAGTAAAAAATGACAAAAATCCTGACTAAAGAACAAAGGAGGAAGCAGCAAGTGAGAAGATGCAGAGATGCGTGTTTTCTGCACCTTCAGCCAGTGGCAGCAGTGACCGCTCTGCCAGCTGCAGCCACATCACTTTGAGGGGGTCGAGTCAGCGCCTGGCGGGCCGTGTCCGGCCCGGTCCGGGGCCAGAGCCCCAGGGCCCGGCGGGGAGCGGCCCGGACTCCCCCCGACCCCCGGGAAGAGCGGGGGAGGGTGGGGAGTGGGGGGGGGGGGGGGGGGGGGGGCGACCCCGACCGACTGGAACTGTCAGAAGAGCCACAGCCGGAGTGGAGGAGGGAGGGGTGACAGAGGCCGAGGGGGGGGAGGAATAGGAGGAAGAGGAGGCAGCGAGGAGAGGTAGAGGATGACAAGAGGTTAGCTGGGAGCTGTCTGGGGGGGGTTGTCCGGCCGGCTTTATGCTTTAAAGGAATCTAACGGGTGCTCCCACATCACAGGTCCAAAGTAGGAAAAAAATAAAGACATTTTTTCTCCTTCTCAAAACCTAATGAGATGGATTTCCCCGAGGAAGTTTACCCATTTCTTTGCTATTTGGAGTAAGAATAAAAAAAGCCTCTGATATTAAGATCATTTCCAGGAAACAAATCAACACAGTACTCGAATCGTAGAGTTTTCTCGTATTCCACGTTGATCGAGTGGCTAATTAAAGTTTAAGTTGAGTTTTTCTGTGGTTACTGTAGCCATTGTAATACTGAACATTTTTACCAAAGATCACACACACACACAAAAATAATAATAAATAAATAAATAAAAATCTGAATGAGTATCTACGGCTGGAGATGAGTGAGAAGCCGTGTTGCTACTGAGCTCTGCATAAATTACACGATTTGGCAGAAAGACGGAATAATAAGTTTAGGAGCAACGTGAGTGTCAGAATCAATGATGCTGAGCGCTAACGTTACTGACAGCACGCACTTTACATCCTAAACCACAGGGTCACCAGGACACACGCCAGAATTATTCTGTGTGCATCTGATGTCTGGATTGGAACAAAAAACATCAAACCATATAATATATATATATATATATCAAACCAGGCTCCTACTCAATGCTCTTGTTCTGTTTTTCCATTTTAGTTTTAGATTTCCATTTTTAGTTCAGTGATATTTTGTTGTCTGGGGTTTGTTAGTTCCTATAGTTTATGCTGATAGTAATATCGTGCATCTGACATCATGCTATTAATCCAATATTGATGATATTCTGGAAATATCCACATGCAGCAGAAGGAGAGAAATGAAAGAACATGTTTAAGTCATGTTATTTGATATAAAGTGCTTAGTTGTGACTACAGTGTGTGTGTGTGTGTGTGTCTCCCAGTGGCGGTGGCCCGTTATTGAGCCTCCGAGAGGCGAGGCGGCTGATAAATTCAAACTCTTTGTGTAATTGTCTTTTGCATCTGAATACAAATCCCCGCTGCTTATGATTCATCATATTTATTTTTTTATTTCCTCCGGCAACATCTTTTATTAGTTGTGCACTCAGCGGCGAGATTTAATTTCTGCAGGAGGGGACAACGGCGTCGGCTTGATGATTATTATTGAGAATGTGATACTACAGAGGCTGAAATAAAATCTATAGTGCATTAAAGTGACAGATTAGGAGGGGCGAGGGTTCATTTACAAGTGTTAAGACATCAGCCGCAAATGCCCTGCAACGCCAAACGGAAAGCCAGAGTGTGCGTGTGTGTGTGTGTGTGTGTGTGTGTGTGTGTGTGTGTGTGTGTGTGTGTGTGTGTGTGTGTGTGTGTGTGTGAGCCTCTAGTGGAGATATTTGAACATTGCGAGACACAAAAATACCGTGTTTTTACACGTCACAGGGCCAGAGAGTAAATAGTCACCAACACCAGATTCTGCACAATTGTAATTTTAGTGGGATGAACTGGTACAAATCAACATAAATAACACTAAAATAAATAAATATGTACACAATCCTTTACATAAAACCTTTCATTTTGCATAACAGGAGAGAAAAGGTGAAATTTCAGTTTACTGCTGCATTTTAATTCTACTCCTGTAGTCACTGAACAATATTTCATGTTTTAAGCAGCAGGTGAAGTTATCTCCTGACTTACAAACTACTTACTTATCAAAACTAAACATTTTAGCCCTTAAGCATTTTAAGATTCTTACTGACTTGATATTTCAGATAGATAGAATATGATAGAATAAGACGGAATAGGATGGAATAAGATGGGATAAGACAGAATAAGGTCTTAAAAAACATTTACCAATTAAAAACTAAATATGTTATCCTCTGTGCATTATAAGATTCCCACTGACTTCATATTTCAGATAATATGAGAGAATAAGACGGAATAAGACTGAATAAAAGAATATTATAGAATTAAATAAAATAAGATAGAATAAGACTGCGTAAGATGGAATAAAAAAGAATATGATTGAATAAGATAGAATAAGATGGAATAAGACGGAATAAGAAAGAATAAGATGGAATATGATGGAATAAGATGGAATAAGTAGAATAAGATGGAATATGATGGAATAAGATAGAATAAGTAGAATAAGATGGAATATGATGGAATAAGATAGAATAAGATGGAATAAGAGAGAATAGAACTGCGTAAGATGGAATAAGAAAGAATATGATTGAATAAGATGGAATAAGATGGAATAAGATGGAATAAGATGGAATAAGATAGAATAAGATGGAATAGAACTGCGTAAGATGGAATAAGAAAGAATATGAGTGAATAAGATGGAATAAGATGGAATAAGATGGAATAAGATGGAATAAGATAGAATAAGATGGAATAGAACTGCGTAAGATGGAATAAGAAAGAATATGATTGAATAAGATAGAATAAGATGGAATAAGATGGAATAAGAATGAATATGATTGAATGAGATAGAATAAGATGGAATAAGTAGAATAAGATGGAATAAGGTGGAATAAGAATGAATATGATTGAATAAAACAGAATAAGATGGAATAAGAAGAATAAAATGGAATATGAAATAATATGATTGTTTAAAACAGAATAAGATAGAATAAGTAGAATAAGATGGAAAAAGAAAGAATATGATTGAATAAGATAGAATAAGATGGAATACGTAGAATAAGAAAGAATATGATTGAATAAGATGGAATAAGATGGAATAAGAATGAATATGATTGAATAAGATCGAATAAGTCGGAATAAGACGGAATAAGAAAGAATATGATTGAATAAGACATAATAAGATGGAATACGATAGAATAAGATGGAATAAGTAGAATAAGATGGAATAAGTCGGAATAAGATGGAATAAGAATGAATATGATTGAATAAGACAGAATGAGATGGAATAAGATAGAATAAGATGGAATAAGAGAGAATACGACAGAATATGACAGAAGTAAGATGGAATAAGAAGGAATTAGATGGAATAAGACAGAATAGGGTCTTAAAAACCATTTACCAATTAAAACTAAATATTTCGTCCCCTGTGCATTATAAGATTCTCAGTGACTTCATATTTCAGATAGAATATGAGAGAATAAGATGGAATAAGACCTTACAAACCATTTACCAAAGAAAAAAAAAATAGGTTATCCCTTGAGCCCTGTAAGATTCTCACAGACATCACATTTCAGATAGGCAGAATAAGATAGAACAATATAGAATAAGATGGACAGACAGACAGGACACTGCACCAGAAGTGGAGCAGCATTTCAGAAACGTTCTATATTTAGTGGTCGCGCTATACCAGCAGCAGTAGGTGTATTGTTAGCGTACCGTTGTGATTACGGCTCTGCATCAGACAGCCTGAAGCGCCCATTATTGCAGTAATTAGACGGTAAAGACGGTTACTATTCTCTACCACGTCTTAAAACTCGCATCCATAATGATGCTGGCTCACTTACAGTGGGAGCTGGTCATGTGGTAGTTGGGATAGTTTGAGTATCTACACTGAATCATATTTCTGTCAAATTAATAACTCGCATTTGCCAGCTCTGTGGTGCCCTTCACTGTATCTATAAGAAAACAAGTGTCAGACACTGATATACCTGCACCTGGGGTCATGATCACACAACATGTAGCCTGAGGATAAACTCTGGCCTCAGTTTGCCCTGCCCCAGGATTCACCTCGTGTTCCGTCTAAAAGGAATTCACAAAGCATTTTACTGTTAAAACCAGCTCCTGAGTCATTAAGTCATTAAAGCCCCCGGAAACTTCCATTAGTTCTTAATGATTCAGTAAGCTCACAATGAGCCAATAACACTTAAAGATGCTAGGAAAACGCAGTTTGAAGCGCTGATGAATATCTCTCAGAGTCTGTCAGAATTATCCGTTAAAGCTAAATACGAAGATCACACGCTGCGTTTAACGAGCTTGACACGTAAACACGTTAATTAACTAATGAAACACGCTATTGTCCATAGCAACAAGTGTGTTCATGTAGCAAATAGCAATAATTAGTATATAGTATATAAGTATATAATAGTATAGTATATAGTATATAATGTAATGAAAAATATAAAATATAAAAAAATATTCATCAGGTCTCTGAATATATATTTTTAAACAAAAGTCATGATTTTGTGTACAACAAAAAAAAACAGATAAATTTAACATAATCGTGTTGATAGCATGTGTTTGACTGTTTAAAACCTTCATATCAGGGGATTCCAACTCAGTTTTTGCTCACTGGTAGTTTAAGTGGGTGAGAACAGAAAATAATAAAAAATAAACAAATTAATCAACAACAACATTAATAACATATCTGCACCATTAATTAACCTTCAATCAATGTACAAAACAGGAAAGATGATATAAGAATGTGACATCAATGTAATAAGATGATATTGTTTTTTGTCTATTTGTCTTGTGCAAACTAATAAATTCCAAATCCTAAAACATAACATGATAAAGGAAAAAAATGCGGTGTCTCCAACACATGTTGGTGATATAAGAAAACTTAAAAAAAAAAAAACTACATCCTGAATTGTTCGAAACCTCGGTGGGAAAATAAGTAGTAAAAGAAAAAACATGTTTTAAGAACAAAGAAGCAGAAATTGATAAAAAAAAAAAAGACTAGAGATTGTTCATATTTGCGCCACATTTTCCACCATTAGAGACTTTTGTAGAGGTTGGTAAAGTGATTTCTCTGTTAATACGTCAGCTGGGAATATTCAAACAAACTGTCTTTACTTTTCTACCTTGGCTTTCCCAACCCCTTATGATTTATTAGACACAGTATTATGTGTAAAAAACAATACAATTTAAAAAACGAGGCAAATCCAGGTCCTTTTTATGCCTTTTTTTTTGCCTGTGGCATGTTTAGTTCATCTTCTTCCACAACGGTTGAGCTAACGGAACAGCTTTCGAAATTATAACTCCTGTTATTTACGAAAAAAAATCATAACATGGTAATCCCGACGCGGAAAAAAGAACTGACTTCGGGCGATTCAAAACCTCCGACGTCGGCATTTGACACAGGACGGAAACGATGACAACGGACGCCGTGAATCGTGCTACCAGCGCGTCCCCACTCGGCGACGGACCAACAATAGAGACGCGAGCGGAGGAAGATGAAATTAACTCTAATGATATAATGGCCGGTCTCCTTAGAGCAGACATGTTGAGTCACTCGGCGACCGGTCGGGTCGCGTCGATTCTCATCAGGAGGGGGAGAAACCCGATCCCCTCTTTAACCAACTCGTCTTTCTGCCCCCAGATATTTACGTCTACTGTCTGATTTCGACAGAGCGGGGGCTTAATCAGAGCCAGAGTGAGCGGCATCAGTATTCAAGACAGCTGCTTAAAGGAGGAGAAGAAGAAGAAGAAGAAGAAGAAGAGATAAAGCGAGGGAAGGCAGACTGGGTAATAGAGGGAGACTGAGCTACAAGAGGAGGAGGACCACCGATGAGACAAGTACGTCCCAACTGATACTGAACCCCGAGGAAACCCCGGCTGTTCTAGGTTCTATAGCCTGGAATTTGTAGTGAACATTTTATTCATGTGGTGACAGTTTCTGAGGCTCCGTCAAGGGAGCTTTTTCATTTTATTTTTTTTTTTACATGCTGGAAAAAAGTGCAATTGCACCTCCACTACATTAGGGGGCAGTGGCGCTCTCATTGACAGAGTGTTCACAGGGAGCATACAGCACAGAGTATGAGTATGAAGTGTAGACACCAAGTGACACCATGAAAACATATTTAACAGGGATGAGAAGACAGGCGGAGAGAGACGGAGATAAAGAGACAAACGAAAGTCTCCCAAAGCTAAGACGAGGAAATATGACGAAGCGTCTGTAGCGCTTGGTTCACTGTGAAAGACCGGTGTGTTACTGAGTCTGAAATGTTGGAGACAAAGAAATTAAAGACATTGCACCACAATCACACTGATATTTTTCAGTATCATATGGTTTGACATGATCAGTCAGAAAATGTTTAATCAAGGATTTATTTTATTTTTTTAATTTCAGATGCACTTTAAATCTTTTCTGTTAGTTAATAAAGCTATTCTTTGTTGTAAGTTGGTCCATATTTCTTTCTTTTTTAATTCTCTTATACGTTAATAAGGATACAGTGTTATGCAGAGGTACTTAGAACAATTTATAGACAAATTATTCTATTTATAGTCACATGGGGGGAAAGAGATGTTGTCTTCTTCTATAGGGGGGGCATGACAAATAATAATGGAGTAGCACTGGTCCAAACCAACAGTCCACAAACCAAAGATCATCAGTTTACTATTATAGAAGAATAAAGCAGATTCGAGGAACTGGAACCAGAAAACCTGGACAATCTCTTCTAAAAAAAAGACTCCAATAAATAGAATAGTTGGTGAAAACTGTTTCCCAAAGATTCAACCTGAAATGTCTTTTCTTTGCACAACCCAAAGATCATCAGTTTACTATTCTAAAAGCCAGAAAATAACCATCACATCTGTACACCGTAGGTCTTTGTTGCTGAGGAACTTTAATTTGAACAGTAACGTGACATTCCTGTGGGGTTTACAAGATAATAACTTAAGTTTATAGTTCAGTTCACAGTTAATTTAAGAGATGTTTTTGTACCTTTGACTCCTATATCATAACTTTCTGCAAATAAAGCTTCTTTTAGAGAGCACTTTTCCAGCAAAAAGCATAAAGTGGATGTTTTAAAATGCTAACAAGCCTCTTTTGGACTCTCTATTCCCAGCACTGTAAAGACATGAATTTATCTGTCACCAAAGTTTCACTTAAGGTAAAAGATTTGTGCAGACTAGACTACTCTGGCCCCCACGATCCACCGATCACAGCAATTTCAAAAATGAACTTATTTTGCTCCAGAGTTTAATTGTTTGGGCCATAAAGTTGGGTTTATCACCCAGCAATTCCCCCGGCGTGTTCACTTCCAGGCCCAAAGACATTTAGGCGTTTCTGTTAAGTAAGTGAAGGTGTTTTAGAGATCAAGGTTTTTTATGTAACCCACAACACCACCATGACGTTTCACGATAAATCTGCGTTTAGTCTCTAATTATAAATGTTTTTGTTAACCATTTTGAATGGGGCTTTATACCATTGAGCTTAACCCTATTACACACTGATTTCACTAAAATTCACTACAGATCTTAAAACATTTTAGTCATATATATACACATATATATACACGTATACATACACATATATATACACATATATATACACGTATACATACACGTATACATACACATATACATATATATACATATACATATACATATATACACATATACATACACATATATATATATACATATACATACACACACATATATATATATATATACACATATATACACATGTACATACATATATACACATATACATACACACACATATATATATATATATACACATACATATATACACACATATACATACATATATATACACATATATATACATATATATATAAATATACATATATACATATACACACACATATAAATATATACATATATAAATATACATATACACATATACACACATATATACACATACACCCTCATCCACATCAGTTAAAGAGGCCTGTGTGTTTATCTGTGGTTTGGTGGAACATACTCTGCCAAATACTACTTTACAAAGTTTTTTCTTTTTTTTCCCTCAGTGTGGCTCCAGAACTTTGCGGAGCAAACAGAGGAGTTGTGATAATCACGGGTGTCTTCAGGTGATACCCTGACACAATGAAACTCAGTCTGTTTTTTTCCTCCCGCTGCGTTTGGCACTCGTCAAATTACAGAGACAAAGGTCAGAGTCCTAACGAGCCGGTTTCCAGTTAAGTACCAATGAGCACAAGTGCCGACAATTTTCCTCTACAATGTGATATCTGTCTGGCAAAGAAAAAAATAAAAAATAAAAAAACACACATTGGAACTGTCAAGGTATCAGCTTTTAACATGTTTGAAAATTACAGGACGTGAACTTCCCGCTTCACCCCTTCCTCTAATTCTGCCTCTCCAGCCGCCTCCTGATCTGCAGCCATCCCGGGTGTAATTGTGCAATCTGATTGTGATTTTCTTCACCGCGCGAAACCCCTCGCTGATCTGTATCAAATCTACAGGTCAGACAGGCGTTTGGAGAACCAGCCTTCCCCAGTCCCCCCCCCCCCCCCCCATGGTGCTAAAGTCTTATTTCACCAATGTGCTCGATATATATTCCAGCTGATGTGGTGGAAACACGGGACGGGATTGACTAGAGGATACAAAACATTAATCGAGGGGCTAGTTCTTCCATCCGCGTAGATTGGGACTGTAAATATTGGTACGCTGCATATCTAATTTTCCTCCAGTTGCCGGCTGATTCATGGCCCCCCCCCTCACCTCACACACACACACACACACACACGCAGCAGAGGAGCAGGAAGCAGCGCGAGCCGCTATTATTATGTGGAGCCCAACGGTGCATTAACAACAGCAGCAGGCGTCGGCTCTCACATCCGATCACACTAAATCAGACAAATGTGGACGAGAGGTGAAGGGAGAGGAGGGGGGGGGTTCAGGAGGGATGTGGGGCGGATGAGCTGACTGCCAACGTCTAGTAACTCACACTAACATAACATGCACATAGGAGAGGTTTATGAAAGCCGTGGGAACCGTTGGGTTCATAATTACGAGATGCTCCGACTTTCTTATTCTGCTTTGTCCTCATAGGTGAAGCGTTTCCCCTCCAGAGCAGCAGGTGGCGATGCTGCAACCAAACACCACAGGTAGCGAGCAAAGAGAAGAAGAAGGGAATAGATAGAAGATAGTAGATGTGTCTACTAATGAAGATCCATAGCAAGAGCTCTAATGGTTGATTAGTAGAATCAGGTGTGTTACTGCCTGGTTGGAACAAAAAGGTGGACCTACACGGCCCTCCAGGAACTGAGTTTGACACGTGTTGTAGTGGGATTGGCCGTCCATTGAACAGAGAATAAAACTTAGACTTTTGAAAGCAACTGTCCAACATTTATCAGCTGGAAAACACAAAAAAACACAATCTGCTAAGTTTCAGTCACTTTTGAAGAAAGAAAAAGAAGAAGGAAGAGGAAAGAAGAAGAAGGAGGAAGAAGAAGAAAAATGAGGAAGAAGAAGAAGAAGAAGGAAGAAAAAGAACGAAGGAGGAGGAGGAGGAAAAATGAAGAAGATGGAGGAAGAAGAAGAAGAAGAAGAACAAAGAAGAACGAAGGAGGAGGAGGAGGAAAAATGAGGAAGAAGAAGACGGAAGACGAAGAAGGAGGAAGAATGAAGAATAAAGAAGAAGGAGGAAGAAGAAGGAGGAAGAAGAAGAAGAAGGAGGAAGAAGGAAGAAGAAGAAGAAGGAGGAAAAAGAAGGAGGAAGACGAAGAAGGAGGAAGAATGAAGAAGAAGAAGAAGGAGGAAGAAGAAGAAGAAGGAGGAGGAAGAAGAAGAAGAAGAAGAAGGAGGAAGAAGAAGGAGGAAGTAAGAAGACGGAAGATGAAGAAGGAGGAAGAAGGAGGAAGAAGGAGGAAGAAGGAAGAAGACAAAGGAGGAAGAAGAAGGAAGTAAATTAGGAGGAGGCAGTGGCGTAGCCTAATATAGCATATAGTAAATGTTGTAATGGAGACTTAGGTGTATGGTGAGTGGGAATAGTTAGATGATACAGGTCTGAAGAAAGAAAGTTGTTGCTCTATGATTAACAAACTGGAGCCACAATATGAAAATCCCCTTCAGCAACATGGTGATTCCTGCACTGTACGTAGGGACATAATTTCAGACATAGTGACCTAAGTCTAGTGCTGATAGAGCCTCTGCTGCTTTGTCATAGAGAACTTTCTTTCCCAAATAAATGAAACATGTTGGATCTATCATCTCTTCTCTTGCAGACAGAATCTCATCTACTTTTAACCTCAAACTGCAACAAAATTCAGTTTTAAGCCAAAGATGTGATTGATTTTTCCCCTCATCGATCAACATATACCGAACCATGACCAGAACCATGGGTTCTGTGAACCGTCTCATCCCTGCTACATCACACAAGCCTTTTTTCCTTATGCATTGACTCCAACTTCGCTGTCTGTTTCGCAGTCAACGCCTCTCCTCATTTACCCCCCGGCGCCTACAAATATATAAATAAAAAAAAGCCGACATAATCAGAAATCAGTATGTGGAGCCCCCGACGTCCCAGAAGACCCCCCAGCTCTCAGATCTTCTTTGTGGTTTTGCGGGGCCTGTGGAAGCCACCGGGCCCCTGGAAGGTCACAGAGCTCAGGCCTCATCAGCGGTCGGCTAATTTGATCGCTGACGGAACAATGGTTAGCGTAGCCCGGCGCGGCGCTGGTGCATATTAATGGGGCGGCGTTCTGTGCACGTTGCATGCAACAGCTGCAGCGGGCATTAAAACCACAATCCTGCTTTACTTCCCCTGGTGACTTATTTAAGTTGTGAAAATGTAATCAATTACTGGGCAAAAGTCACTTGTTAGATTACTTTTTTTTTTGACTTGATGCTAAAGATATTAAAGCTGCATTAATCTTTATTTCCCCTTTTTGGCAACTGAGGTTAAGACTAAAAAAAAGAATCTACTTTTTGATATTTAATGGTCTTGTAAAGTGATGCATCTGCAAAACTGTCTTCATGCATCCAGCGTTCATTTGGGGATACACGTTTGGTGGCGTGAGCAATGCAAGTCCAATATTTGTTCTTCTATATTTTAATACCAGAGCCTCTTAACACCTGATCAACGTGCACCCATGAGGAAATACAACTACTTTTCTTGTCTGAGTTGGGAAAGCAACAGTCCAACATTCATCAGCTGAAAAATAAACGCAATCTGCTCAGTTTAAGTCACTTTTAAAGAATAAAATAAGAAGTTCAGCACAAAAAAACCTACTGACAACTGGTGTTTTATGGTGTATTTGCAGAGCAACACAGACACGATAAGAAAAAATACTTTGTTACCTTACTTAAGTAGAAATTTTGTGCATCTATACTTGACTGGAGTCATTATTTTAAACCACCACCACGTACATACTTTTTTTCATTGTTGTTACAGGTAAACCCCCCATAGTGAGGTATAACCTCAAATATTAGATAAAAAAAAACAACATTTGCATTGTACTAAGCTTTAACATTTAATTCTGTTCTTTGTCATCCAAGAGGCTACTTCAGTTCTTTGAATTTAAAGGTCAAAGGTCACTCTTTATGAGGCTTCTAATGTCCTGCTTTTGGACAGGAAAGACAGATGTTTGATAGAGGCCATGCAGGGTACGTCCACTTAGAGAAACCTTCACTAAACAGAGGTGGAGGCCCGAGACATAATGACATATTAGACATTATCTGCAAACAAAACTCACCTAGCTCCTCCTGGGAGTGTGTGACCACTCCCTAATCTTTCGGGGTGTTCATTCATGGTAATTTGGCTTTACACAAATCCCAGAATTGAAGAAGCCTCCTGGATGAGACGTGAAACATATTCAACAAACTATGCGGCCCGGTCGCTCGTCTCTACAACTCGACAAGACCCAGCACTTGTACAACTCCACCTGAGTGATGCACGTGAAGACATTTGAAAATGCTTAATTGTGCAGAAGTGACGTATTAACTTCTATTAGTTACTGTACTCTCTCCTCCTCACCCTCTTGTTGGATTTGTCTTGTCTTACCCTACTAATGTGCGTAGTTTATACCCTCGGTATAAAGTACACCAGGTAAAAGTAGCCTTAAGCTACTGCACTTTATTTGTTTATAATAACTTAGTTTAGGATTATCTTGTATTGCAATTTACTGCAATAGAATAGTGAGAAATGTCATTTCTGATTCCTTTGTATGTCAAGTACATGTGAAGAAATTGACAATAAAACTGACTTTGACTTGACGACTGAACTTTCACACTACTTGTACTATACCGCAGCCCCTCCTTTTCTAATTAAACAGCTCAGAGCAGCTTTAAATGTGTGTGTGTGTGTGTGTGTGTGTGTGTTGGCCGTCCACTACATCCTCCTAATGATGAACTCGGCCCAGGCCCGGCATCTCGTGCCGGGTGGAGGGAGCATACTAATGGCCGGCGTGGCTCAGTGCAACCCCCCGGTCCCCCGGCGAGGCATACTAATGTCGCCGAGGCCGAGCGCGGCCCCCGCCTGCACCGGAGAGCATACTAATTACCACGGCCGCCCTTCCCCGTGACCTTGGCAGGTCACTTAGCAGTGTGATCAGTCCCTGACTCCTAATAAAGACACTTTAACAGGTTGAGCCGCAAGGGCAGAAAGCTTTTTATTTTTTTTTCCTCCCTCTCTCTCACACTCACTTTCTATTCATTTTCATGATGTGTGTGTTTTTTTCCAGTTTAAGAGCAATACGGTGGAAAAAAAAAAAGAAAAAAAAGAAAGAAAAAAGTACCATTTCATTCAAAGAGAAAATACATATGCAAAAGCCCCTGTGTGTATCACCACAGCACTTGGTTCACAAAAGAGCTTTTTCAATGGAAGGATTTAAACCTCCTCCTCCATTTAGAGAGTAGTAGTGCCTTGGAGAACTCGTGCGTGTGTGTGTGTGTGTGTGGACTAAAAAACGAAAATGTGAAAAGGAGTATACACATATCGCCGTGCTGTTGAATATCTTTACAGTCCGTGTCAGTGGAAGTGGTTTAACGTCCTGCTGGATGTTCACCTCGTCTGGAACAAACATGACAACGATGAAGCTCCAGCTCCCAGCAAAATACAACACATTCACAATAATGACTAGGATATTCTGATGTCCAACGCCTTATTGTCTTGTATCAGAATGATTAAAAAAAATAAAGGGACAAGGAGTCATAATTCTTCCTGTTATAAGGAAACCATGGAAAAGTCTGCATTGTTTATCCATATGTAGAGATACTTCGATTCAATTGATCAGTCAGGTGAGAATACAACAACGATTTTGATTAATTAATTGCCACGTATTAAGAAAAAAATATCAATCACACTCTGGTTTAAGCGTACGCACTATGACTATGGTTTTGTCCATTTGGGGTCATTGTAAATTAAATATATGAAGCTGAAGAAGTCGCAGCATGTTGGAGCTTCCACAGTATGTGTGTGGATAAATATTAGCTGTAATGAGGTAACTAAGTGTATAATTGTGTGAATTTTTCTTTGCTTTATCTCGATATTTCACTTTTTGGATGATAAAATATGACCGGCCGGTGTGTTTCCTACGGTACATGTGTTGACTCACATTTGACAGATCGCATCTTGTCAAAAAAAACTAAGTGCACTTCTCCTTTAAATAGGACATCAATCTTCTTTTTCCTCCTCTCTCTGTCCATCTCACTCATCTCTTACACCATTCACATGTTTTTTTTTTCCCTCTCCCTCCTGAGCCTTCACCTAACACACACACACACACACACACACACACACACACACACACACACACACACACACACACACACACACACACACACACACACACACACACACACACACACACACACTCACACACTCACACACTCTGTCCTTCTACCTTGATCCCCTTCTCTCTGGTGGTGCTGGACACACAGGTAGTGAAGCAGCAGGCGGTTCGATGCTGGATAATTACCTGGTGTTTGCAGATCCCCGGGAGTCTGGGCCTTCAGGGGGGGCGGTGGGGGGGTTGAGGGTGGGGGTGGGCGGTGTGGGGAGGGGGGGGGGCGCAGCGACAGGCCCGGCTGTACTTATAACGCACTCAGCTAACGCAACGCCCCGACACTTAGCCGGTGGAAATGCAGCCCCCACGTGAACAGGCTTTTGTTGCTGCCAAAAAAGAAAAAGAAACGCCGGGAGATGCACTTTCCAGACGCCTTCTACCCCTTATGCCACGGAGATTCAAAAACGCACTTTATCCTGCTTCCTTCTCGTCCCAAATTCTGCCTCAGATGGTTAAAAAAAATCTACTGGAGCTGCAAGTATGGACTATTATAAAAGTCAACCAATCTGTTTATGATTATGGAAGCGATTAATCGATTAGTTGCTTGGTTCATAAAATGTTGATCACTATTTCCCGAAAGATGAGGACTCGCCGTAAAATGTCTTTCTTAGTCAGGATCAGCAGTCTACAACCCAAAGATCATCTCTTTACTAATAATAATTAATAATAATTAGTAATTATTCAACTTGACTATTAATCAACTACTCAATCAGAGGAGTCACATTAGTTCAGGACCATGAAGCATATTTCTAGCAATAACGGAAGATATAAGAGTTTTTTAATAAAAAATGTTCATAATTTGCTGCTAAAATCTTCATATGAATAAAGAAATTTATATGGGTTCTTTAACTTAATGATGCAACAGAATAAGCAAAGTTATGGTCTTTAGTGTGTTGTTGGAAAGATGCATCTCTGAAACAAAGAGTGATTTGACTTGCCTCTTGATAAGTTTATTTCTATGGAGCTTAGCTGCTTTCACACCGACAAGAAGACATTTATTATTATTAAACCTATTAACTTGACAACTTATTGAAATGTCCCTTAATTTCTCTACAGCTTTGCATTTGATTTAATTTTACAAATATACAAAAACTCAGTGTCCACCCTTGTTTTTTTTCTATTTTAACCAGGGGCCAGATTGGAGCCTTCAGCAGGCTGGTCCTGGCCCTTTAGGCCGCATGTCTGACGCTAACACACACATTCACACACTCACATTCACACACACACACACACGGGCATCTCGCCAGCTAAATGAACGCCTCGGCTGCTCCTGACCCAGCTGAAGTGGGCCAGCGCCGAGCCGACAGGAGAGTCCTGTTGCCCAGTTGCCGAGGCTCCATTAGCTCAGAAGAGCCATCAGTGGGGGATTAGGCAGCGGCCCCCTTTCAATCCTCATCCAGCGCAACCCCCCGCCCCCCCGCCGCCGCCGCCTCCTCGCCAGCTCTCTGAGCCCTCGCCAGGCTCTCCTGACTGGGCCGCGAGCTCGGCCAGAGCCCTCGCGTCTCTGGAGCCTTGCGCCGCTTTCCGCTTTAGCCTCAGCTGCCGGAGATGTTGTCCCTAATTAACAAGGGATTAAGCCATCATCTCGGTTTGTAATACAGCCTGGATGGGAATTCCAATATGGATGCCGGGGAGGGGAGGGTAGCGTTGATGGGATTGGACTGGATAGAAAGAGAGAGAGAGAGAGAAAAACTAGTGGCGTTTAGCAGCTCAGTAAATTACTCTTGACCCGCAGGACTGGGGGGAGTCTATCGGCTCGGCGAGCGGCTGCCAATTACAACAGAGCGGGCCTGCCAAAAGTTTTATTGGATGCAGGGCGGGGGCAAGTTGGAAGGTGATTGGTGTGCATATGTGTGTGTGTGTGGATGGGGAGGGAGGGGGGGCTCGTTTTTTAATGGCCTTTCACCATATTACTTTCTGTCAGGATTGGAAGTGTTTGCATTCGGAGCGATATTGACATAATTATGATGAGAATTTGGTAGAGGTTGAAAATGAAAATAGAGCTTTTTTTTTCCCCTCCCTCCTGCAGTCACACACATTTTTTTTTTTGTATGCTCACACACGTGCATCTGATTCTAAAAATGTCTTTTTATTAATGCTATTACTGATAATAATAGTAATGATTCTATTATTATCAGTATAGTAACAGCATTTATATAGTAGTATAGTAGTAGAAACAAAAAAAATATATTATTTCCAATGGAAATTAGCATATATTCATGTTCTAATATAAATGCTTAAGTAAAATGTTGTTATAATTAAAAGTACACCTGCAATGTTAGTACTGTTTCCTATAGTACTGCTGATGCAATTTCCACAAAGGCAAGATAACACCTCAAAAGTTGTATCATTAGCCATGTTTCCATGTGATGTTTAAGCAAAGAACATTTGTCTTGAACATTTCCCTGCACTGCAGGTAGAGGCAAACAATATTGCATTTTTCTCCCTCTGCGCTGGTCTCCCATTCGGGGCTTGATCTAACAAACCAGTAGCTCCTATCAGAAAATAACACTAAAGTTAAATATTCACTAAAGTTTTGGTGTGATTTGGTGTTTCTACAGTAAATGTTTTGAAGACACCTGTAAGTTTAAAACAAAGTTTGTTCTGCTTCACTATGAAAATCTGTATTGGAGTCAATGAGGAGCAGAGACAGACGTGGTCGAACTTAGAGGCTGGTCATTAAAATTCAGTAAATCTCTCCGGTAGAGCACATTGTGAGAATCAGAACAAGTTTCTCTACAAAATTGGAAAAAAAAATTATGTGTGTATATATTGTATATATGTAAATTGTGGTTCTATTGTTCTACACTTAATGAAATTAAATACTATATTACCTTGTCCTATTCATTCCATGTGAGAAATGCCTAACGCCACAAAAATGTATATTTTTCAGACACATGTAATACAATAGCAAACTATTCTTGATCAAGACGTGTTATTGAGTTTTGTGTATAACAATGCATTCATTGCATTGCAAATTAAAATCTGTAATAGCCCCCATTATTATAATGAATTAACAATTCAATTAGACATTTTTTTGGCTCCTGATTCTCTGCACAGGGAGCTGCCTTAAGGGACCAGGTTCACCTGGGGTTAAAAGACTGTTTTCGTCCGAATCAATCCCAGCATTTAGAGCCGGTGGAGTGCAGAGACACCAGATCTGGCTGATGTGAAGTGTTGGTCTATTTCTTCACGCCGTGTTGCCCTCCTCGCCGGGGGCGGGGGTGTCCAGCCTGCGTGTCTGCCGCTGATGTAAACTGATGCAACCTTCATTCAAGACAAAGCAACGGGAAAGAAAGAAAAAAGAAGAAGAAGAAGAAGAAGCGGGGGATCGGTGTCCACTATGAATAGAAAGACACTCGGAGCATTTGGTGGCGAGTTGCACTGGGGTTTCATAAAGCAGACCTAATAATTGATGACGCCGTTGGATAACGATCGAGCAAAAAGAGGGGAAAGAAAAATAGAGAGAGAGAGAGGCTAAGAAGTAGTAAGTAGTGACAGTAAAGTGTATTTGTACGTGTGTGTGTGTGTGTGTGTGTGTGGGAGATAGGCAAAGGTACATAATCGACATTACCAGAGATGTTTAAATTGAACGTATTTGCAAGAGTTTCATTGACAAGGCATTTCTTTTGTTTTGCCCGTTATAAATAAAGAGTGACGGAGGTCGTCAGGGTCATTTTAAGAAATTAAAAGCATATGGTTAAAGAAATATTTCAACCCTTCAGGTGAAAGAAAAGTTTCTGGCTTTATTTCAGAGATGAAAAGATTGATACGACTCTCAGACATAAGAGTTTTTTTTTTTCCTTTAATCTTTTCATTGCACTCTAAAAAGTTAAAGAGTTCAACGAAATGCTTAAAAATCCAAGGCTGTGGGTTTGTGTGTGGAGTGAAGAAACAAGCTGAACACAATGCGGGGAGAGTAAAAAAGTAATTCGCAGCATGAGGACTGTGAAGGAACCCTTCTCAGTGCGCTTCAACAATCAAAAAAAAAAAAAAAACACGAGTTATGTTATTGTGTTGTGTTAACAAGCGGCGGCGATAACTGGCAGCAGCAAAAGAATTTAACATCAGCAGGTCGAACTGCTCAAACTCTTGAGGCGAATAAAACCGCAGCCTGTTTCTCTGTAATAAAGACGGAGCCGTAAGACACGTTTTCGATGTTAATAAACTTTGAATAAGTGAACGGAGTTCTCTGGCCAGGAGGAAGCAAAGGGCTGGTTCATCCTCTGCTGAGCGTTTTCCCTGAATCTGGAATTTAATTTGGATTAGTGCGAGCGGCTATCCTCACCGGGGATAAAAATTTGATGAGTTCCGAGATCGCAAAGAGCCTGAACTGTGGCTAAACGACCTGTGTAATAATCATATGATTAAAATAAAGAACTGTGTGGTCATGAAACCTTTCAAGTTCAAGTATTGTGATCTGTAATAGCCGTGTGTTTTTGTAAATCTCTTATAAATAAACACATATCTTCGTGGCTGCTGGAGACTCGGAGAATATCCATTAATTCATCGTTTTGTTTCTTATTCATCCCTAGAAAACACATCCTAACACCTCGTTTAGTACGTCCTACCATCTACACAGTTTTCTACTATATCTACTATATCTATTTAGAAAAAGCACCAATTTAATGCATCTGTGTGTGTGTGTGTGTGTGTGTGTGTGTGTGTGCGTGGACGTTGTTTTCTGCTCAATGAAGCAGCACTAGATTGATGTGTTCCCAATGAAGTGCAATGACAATTAAACAGTAACTGACCTGCTATTTCCCTTCATTTCCTCCCGGCTCGTCATGCAGTGTGTGTCTGCGTGCGCGCGTGCACGTGTGTGTGTGTGTGTCTTCAGTATGTTGGCGAAGCAGCGGAAAAAAAAAAAAAAGACAGAGTCAGCGTTTCCGGACTCATACGCAGACAGATATGATATAGGATGCAAAGATATACACGAACACATGACCGAAAGATTCTTATTTTCTTATTTGCATGTGAGCACACACACACATACACACACACACACACACGAGTGGTAAAACATCCAGCAGGTATAGACCTCCCGCCTATGGTGATGAATTTTTCCCCCTGTAAACATACATTGAAAAGCAGCATCTTATCACGCGATCCCGTCCGTGTTTGCTGCATCTTTATTATCCTCCCTCCTGTTTTTTTTCCGTTTCTACTCCCTTTTGATTTGTTTTCTCCTTGCTCTCTTTCTGTTTCTGTAGCTCCTTTCCTCTTCATTTCTCGCCGCACATACAGTTACAAACATCCCATTTTTTCTCCCCGTCTCTCTCTCTCTCCCCTCTTTCCTGCACGAGGCCCACCACATTCCATTTGCATAACAATCTCCACTTGTTTTTCTGCTTAGATGGAATTCACAGCATGGTGCCGGCATGACTGAGACAGGGGTCATTGCTATGTATATCAGGGAGAGAGGGAGGCAGCGAGATGGAGAGGCAGAAGGGCTGGCGTTTATGGCGGCGAGAGGGAGGGAGGAGGAAGGTGGCAGCGGCAGAAAAAAATACGCAGACAACCGTTCTGTAAAGACACTGACTGATGGAGAGAGGAGGGAACAACACCCTGAAAGCACAGAGGATGCAGATGAAAGGGAAAGAACCACGGTGTTGATATGAAAGGAGCAAACAAGGAAGGAAATCGAGTGAAATCGACATTTTGTTCACCTTAGTATGAATTTAAGCCAGTGTTTTCTAACTAATTACGAATCATAGTAGACTATTCATTTACCATTGGATTGTTTTCTGTCATCTCTTTTTTTTATATACATATATATACATACATATATATACATACATATACATATACACATATATACATATACCCATGTATATATATATATATATATATATATACACACATATATATATATATATATATATATATACACATATATACATATACACATATACATACATATATACACGTACATATACATATACACATATATACATATACCCATATATATATGTGTATATATATATATATATATATATATATATATATACACACACACATCTATACATATATGTATATACATATACACACACACACACACACATATATATATATATATATATATATATATATATATATATATATATATATATATATATATATATATATACACATATATACATATACACATACATATATAAATAAATAACATTTTGTTTATACATTTATACTCAATATGGTGATGAAATCAGGTGATAAAAGCATAAAAGCATAAAAAGATATATTAAGTAATCTATTCATTAATTCATCACAATAAGGGTACTAGCATGGTAACTGTTTAAACTGAAAATGCTGCTTTTCCTCATGTCCTTATAACCGTGTTTGCTGTAAAACACAGTTAAATGAGTCACACACTGAGATCTTGAACGTGAAATTAAACTCACGACTCTGGAAAAAACTAGGAGGACAGGTTTTTTCTAGTGATCTGGGCTGTGTCTCCCTCCACATTAATGTCCTGCAAAGGTTTCTGAGGGACACTTGGGAAGATTCAGCAACTCGACTGATTCCCAGACTTACCGCCTTAAGGCGTTCTTTCATCAGTCTAATATTGCAGCGGATGACACCTCCTACTAAATATTATTATTCTCAGGTGCTCCTGGATTTTATTTTTTTTTTTCTTCAACACAAATAAATAAGCAATCCCGCTTTTTGCGTTTTCGTCTTCTCTCCAAGTGTGTGTGTGGTGTAATTATTATTATTTTTCCATATTTTGTTTAACATTGGACAGCGAACGGCGGGATCGGGGAAATGTGTAATCAGTCATATTGTGTGTTCACCTCAGTGTACACGTGTGTGTGTGTGTGTGTGCACATGATCATAAAAACGAGAGTGTGTGCAATTTTGATGTAAATGGGTCCCTGCTGCAGTGCTGAGCGTGATGGCTGGAGTCTGTTTCTCTAATGAAACAATGAGGGGAGCAGGAAACATGCCAAACACACACACACACACACACACACACAGATTTAGACACATGCAAACAGATGCATCAAGGTTATGGATGCAGAAGAATATCACACATTAAAAAAAAAAAAAAAAGTGATGCACAGACACATGAACAATAGGGGCGAAGGCAAACAGCAGCACAAAGGAAGTGACAGGGTGACAAAGTAGAAAGAATGACGGCGGAGGGGAAAAACAAACAAGACGGACGGCGTGGGTGATCAAGGCGAGTCCAAGTCATTTTTTATCCTTTATTGAATCAGGTACTCGCACTGAGAGAGACCTGAGAAGCGAGGAGTCGACTCAGGAGTGACAAAGAGAATTTGTGAAAGCGTTTTAGTGCCACATTCCAGCCCTCGCTCAGCAACTCACTGACACGTGCACCAAGAGTGGAAAAATGTGACGTATTTGTATGTGCTGGTGCGTATAGATGTTATTAAGCTAACGTACCAATCATCAGTAGTCCCCATAAAGACAAACAATTGATGTTTCTTACTAAAGGTTAATTCACTTTTTTTTTTAGGAACTCCTATATGTGCCTGTCAGTGGCAGCTGGTAATTATTGAACTTCCACTTTCACACAAAACAATGCTGTTATTCAGCTCGGTGCGCTGAGCTTTGACTTGAACAGAGACGCACAATTAACACTTAGGGAATCAGAGAAGCTGCAAATTCCTGCAGCAAAGTTCAGCTATTTTTACAGCTGTAAGAGCCTAAACATTTAAATTCCACTTAAGCAGTAAGTCCACGTTTTTTACAATATGCATTGGAAAAAAGTCAGTCGTGACAATCTCAAGTCTCCCACAAAACTTGCAGCATTTTTGCCGTCATGTTGTGCAATAAAACTGCACATTTTACATCTTCACCTGTAATAACTAACTCATAACTACTTGAGAGAAATCAGCATATGTGTAGAACAAGTCTTGGGCATTCACTATTTCCATGATGAATAACACGGATGCACAAACATTTTATTTGATCCCAGTAGATTAGTATGGACGAGGCTGCAGCTCGTGCGCTCTTGAATGCACAAACAGCGTCTTCCTGTTGCTGCAGAGCATGCTGGGAGACGGCCACTCTGAGCATGATTATTACAGAGTGACTATTAATGTGGTGTTTTAAAGCTAAAACCAATCGATTCTCAGGTTGTTTAAATCAGACCCACAGCCTACAGGTGGATGCTGGGACGGGGAAGGGGTTTAAAAAAAAAATGATGGTGGAGGAAGCAGGACATAACATCAGGATTCATCCTCTGGGGATCAGAGTGTGCACAAATATTCACACACACATATATATATATATATATATATATATACAGTATAAGCAAACAGGAGCAGAACAATAGCAAGTAAAACTCCACATGTAAAAAGTTATAATTATGATTTAATCAGTTTGGCTGCAGCCCACATGCCATTTAATTATTAGCCAACGTTATAACTATAAATAGACGTCATTAATTTGTGGGAGATGCTTGTGTATGTTGCTAATGGGAGGTGGTGGGGAATCCTGCGTCTGAACAACAGGATCAGTGCAGCACGCAGAGACTGAAGTAAATGATGCTGCTTTCTGAAGGAGCTTCAGATAGACGCCGTCTAGGATGTTCTGCTGCGCGTTCCGCTGCTCCGCCGGAGTCAATATTTAATGTGTTGTTGACAAAAAACCCTCCCTTAAAGCGGCAGCGAGGAGGAGGTCAGGGGGTTAAGAGAGAGCAAAGCGATGCCAATCACGTTCGGCCCAGGGCTGCTGTGGATTCACCACCTCAGGCCGCTAAACTCTGGTCCTGGTCTGCAGTGGTTGGCTTGGACAAAAACTACGAGTCACGAGGATGTGACTGGATCTATCGGGACTCAACAAGGAACAAAGCTTTTTGCGTGCATCAATTTTCTGTGTTGCACTTATATAGTTTTGTTCCATGTAAATGTGTAAATATTAAAATACAGAGAGAGAAAAATGGTTTTCTCTTGTTTAGATTTTAGTCTTTGCATGCAACTATAGTGATAAATGATGAGTTCAGTCGTTTTTTTTTTTTTTAAAGAAAACGGTTCTAGCTTCTCAATTCTGATTATTTTCTAGTTTCTGTAGTCTCATATAGTAAATAGTAAACTGGTGATTTTCATGTCTCCTTGCTGGTCTATTGGACTAGTTTTGCAAAGTGAATCCTCAAGCAACAAGTAAAATGGGTCAAAAATCAACTATTGAACTGTGATGTCACAAAACCATAATTTCATAACAAGCAAAGTACTGATTTATTATTATGGATCCATCCATCATGCCATTATTAATAATAATAATAATGTAGAATCATAATGAATTATTCACTGCAGTTGTATTTATCATGTATGTGGAAGCATGTGATTACATTTATTTTCTTAACGTGGACCCCAGAAAGAGAAACCGTCGCCTTGGTAACAACGAGTGGTGATCCCAATTAACAATTACAATTATAACCAATGCTCGATTCAGATCAGGCTCTTGATTTAATAGAAAAAGGTGCTGCTGTGTTGAGGTCTTTGATAGAAGTGAGCTTTTTGAAGCAAGAATTTATAATGCAAAAGGAGCTCAGGATCATTTTTTTATAAAGTGAAGTAGAACTGACAGAAACAGCAGTCTGTGTGTTTATCTCACAGCTGCCAAATGGAGTAGAAAAGAAGAAGAAGAATAATCAACTGTAAATGATTCTGTAAATTTTATTTCCTGAAAGGAGGAAAAAATTAACTTCACAAAATAACCGACAGACACCGCGGCGACGGAGGCGGGTGGCGGCGATGAGGGGGACGGTAGATCTGGATTAAGTAGAGCGGCGGCCGGGCCTCCCGTGCGTTTTAATTTCACTAACAGAGCTGTTTGCCCCGGTGCAGGCTGGGAAGGAAAAGGCCTTTTAATGGAGATACACTCAGAGCTGATTGCAGGTCATTACACCACCACGGGGAGAAACCAGAGGAAGGGGCTTAATGGTCGAGGGAGAACACACACTCGCATGCCGTCACACACACACACACACAATCACTGCAAGCGTCTGAATTCGTGCTTCAACACACTATTCCAACCTATATCTCACACACACATACGCACATTATGGAGAAACACACCGAACCCCCTCCACTCTACTAACGTTTTATTTAATTTTTTTTTCCCTTCGTTTTAGTGATTATTCTATCATGGCAGAGGCTGGAATCAAAAGGGCGACAATCTTCTTAATCAAGCTTAATTTATTAAAACATCAGCCCGGCGCTATTAACATTAACAGGATGAGGCGATGAGACAGTGGGAGGCTGCGACGGACGGGAGAGAAACAAAGGCGGGAGGGATGGAAGAGGAAATGAAATCGGAATGTACGAAAAAATTCTAACTCAATGCTTTTTTTTGTTTTTTTCCTCTGTCACCTTTTTTTACTCCATTTCCCAGAGTTCCCTGTTAATCAAACGCAATAATCAATCGTAAACGAGTGTTTCTTAACATCCACACAGTAGAGTGAGGATGTTTTTAGGCTTCACTCAGCATGAGCGAAACAAGCTGTAAAAAAGAACGGTCCGTGCTTTTAATTTGAAAATCACCCTCGCCACATTCACACAGGAAACGGGAGCGGCCAGATCGCTAGTAAACCAATTCCTCGGCTCGTGCACGCCCACCCAGACACCTTTTAACGCCCTCCCCGCTAAGTGCTAATGCTCCTTATGTGTATTGACGTACACCGTTTGACGAGTCAATTCAATTTTCCTTAGGAAAACGGCGAGGGTTTTTATTAGGTTAATTAGCCGCACCCCTGCGGGAGTTGCAGGAATAAGAGATGAATTCCGCCTTCTCCCGTAATGGCCAAAAAGCTAAAGACACACTCAGAGAAGGGGAATTTATAATCGTAAAGTTTCGTACGCTGACACAACCACGTGTAATTTGAGCGTTTCGCTGGGTTTCCACAAATAAGTTCACTCGTCAAAAGAAGATTATCTGCTCAGAAAGTCAAAGTTTAGAGGGTCTAAACGGGAAGATAGTGAAATGTTGCATTATGGGAAACGTAGGATCCAGAGTATTTAGCTTCTACTGCCCCGTTAAAACCTCTATGAAACAAAGGTTTGTTAATTAAACAGTAAATTGAAGCAAATTCATGTCCCACAATCCTCAGCTAAGCAACTTCTACATGTTCTCACAACAGGGCATATTCATGGTATTTAGTGTAGTACTGTAGTACTTTGATGAATAACAAAAGACCCCGTTAAGATTCCTCCATCATTCAGGAGCTTTTTTACCAAGAGTTAAAAGATCTAACTCCATAAAACAAATGGAGCTGATGATTAAAACCAACAAAAACAATAATTCTGCTATAGCTAATGCTCTGCTAATTTTAAAAAGTCAACTATTGACTATAGATTATCAGTATTCGTATTCTAACGAATACTGGACCACCATTGGCTCCATAGTTATGATGTCACAGATCAGGCTCATCATCAGTAAACCAAACAGTCTTCTCATAGGATCAAGAAGAACACACGTATTTGTTTCTTCTACATGAAAACGCATTCATTGTTGTGGGTTTTATGAATCCATTATATGAAGCGAATGTTATTTTTCCCCGTTTTTACCGTCAGTGACGAGCCGGCGCAGACACGGCAGCACCTTTGACCTTTGACCTCTGACGAAGCCGTCAAACCCGCGGTGACGCCAGGAGAGACGCGGCAGCGAAACATTAAACAAACATCCACTCGTCTGATTAATGTAAAGCCTGGAATAAAAAAAATAATAAAATCATATTAAGGGCCTGACCTCCATTTCCCCAGAATTATTACCTGGGCGAGATGCTAGAAACAACAGGAGCACGGAGTGAACATTTACTCCTCATTACATCCATGTAAAACAAGAAAATAGACAGATGTGTTCATCGGTTTTGTTGTTAAAATACTTTTTTCATTTATTATTTTTATTGTTTTATTTTAAAAGTGTATTTAGATCATTATTTTTTTAAAACATTGTATTTAATTTTAAATTAATTGTATTTATCTCGTAATAATTCCTCTCATTTTCTAAATTAATTTATATTTCTTTTAATATATATATATATATTTTTTAACGGGCAACACGGTGGTGCAGTGGGTAGCACTGTTGCCTCACAGCAAGAAGGTCGCAGGTTCAAGACCGCCTTGGGGCCTGGGTCTGGGGCCTTTCTGTGTGGAGTTTGCATGTTCTCCCCGTGTCTGCGTGGGTTTTCACCGGGTACTCCGGTTTCCTCCCACAATACAAAAAACATGCTCAGGTTAATTGGTAAAACTCTAAATTGCCCATAGGTGTGAGTGTGAGAGTGAATGGTGTGTGAATGGTGTGTGTGCCCCACGATTGGCTGGCGACCATCTGGGGTGTATCCCTGCCTCTCGCCTTAACGCGCTGGGATAGGCTCCAGCAGACCCCTGCGACCCCGAAAGGGAATAAGCGGGATAGACAATGGATGGATGGATGGATATTTTTTAACTAATTAATTTATTTTTTTAAATTTAATTTTATTTATTTATTCATTTATTTTTGAGGTATATGTGGACAATGCAATTACCCTCTTAATGAACAATTTCTGTCATGGGAATTAAATTCCTAGGTATACTGATTATAATATCGATTATATTGATACATTTTAATGATATTAACATCCTGACTTCTATTCATATCATTAATGCGATTGATATAAATCAGCATTATTAATGGAATTATTATTATTGATCTGAATGGAAATTCCATTATTATTATTATTATTATATTGATATGTATGATAGGGTGGTAGAATTTAAATAAAGTGTAGAGATTTTTTTTTTCTTTTTACCTATTCTTATGCTCTTTGTCTTTCATTTGTTGTGTTATTTTGGTTTTACATTAGAAACAAACAAATAAATAAAAATGTTCTGTGATCAAGTATTGTCATAGAAAAAAAAGTATTGATTAGGTAAAGGTCTTTTGATGAGGCAGATTGCTCATCAGGCCGGAACGACATGTTCCTCAGATGTGACGCCTCTTCAGGCCGGACCCAGGGGCCCATCGACCATCCTGCGCGAGTGAGTGTGTGTGTGTGTGTGTGTAGACGAGGGCAGCATTGATTTGGAGTCGGGCCCACGCGGGTCACCCTGGCCGTGAACTCCGTGCTCCGGGGCCGCGACAGGCGGAAGCCACCGAGGTCAAAAACGCAATTACCGGGCTCTAACAGGAGCCTCCGATGGTGCAGAAGCTGCTTTCCTCTGGACGGTCGGGAGTTTGCAGCACGGAACATTCAGGGAGATGTTTAACTGCAGCTAGAAATAAACAGACTGCGTGGGCACATCCTATGCATAAGAGTAGAAAATAAGAAGCAATGAGGAAACGCATACATACTGATTCACTCCTGTTTGTAAATGATTAGCAAAGATGCACTAATATATATATATATATATATATATATATATATATATATATATATATATATATATATATATATTAAGGATGACAACTTTGCATGAACC
Organism: Eupleurogrammus muticus; assembly: GCA_036785175.1. Classification (NCBI taxonomy): domain Eukaryota; kingdom Metazoa; phylum Chordata; class Actinopteri; order Scombriformes; family Trichiuridae; genus Eupleurogrammus; species Eupleurogrammus muticus. The sequence continues at coordinate 1,161,926 of JAYKQN010000030.1, read as the reverse complement.
TGCATTGATTTTTGTCCACTGATGTGCAGCACAACATAAACGTTTTTTACACTTAAATGTTTGACTATCGACACACGCAGGAAACAGGGAGCAACGATGCAGAGAATCCATCAGGGGGCCGGATGTAAAAAAAACCTCTATACATACGGGCAAGAATCTATGTACACAAATAATTTAAAAAAAAGCCCTTCTTGCAGTCTTTTTGTCAGATGTATAAACGCTGTGTATATCTACTCCTGAGTCTTCTGACCACACCTACAATTTACTATAATTGACTCCAATGCATCCATATTTTACAGATCATTGCATGATTTCACACACAGCTTTTCCACACAGTCACAGCTCTTATATAGCTGTGTCTAGATGATCCGATGATAATACAGATACACTTAAGCCCAAAATGATTCATACCCCTATCAAATACAAGGGATTTCTTGATTTTTTTCGCTTAAATATTAGTATTTCACCTAAGTTTTTACCTAAATAGGACACAAAAGAAAGCCGTTCAACTATAAAGTGTATATATAAAGACAGACTTCCCTCACAAAGCATGCCCTGCCAGGAGCTTTCTATATCATAGTCATTTGTTGGATGTGATTTTTAATTTTCACTCCGTTTATTTAAACAATCTAACGAAACACAAATCAATTATGACTTCAGACATTCATGTCAAAAGACAAAGTTCCAACGAAACCTGTTGTGATTTTTAATGACTTGTTGTACAAATGTTAAAAAAATTACCTATAAAAGGAATGAATGTAAAACAACTACAGTTAGTGATAAAGTTTCAGTATTTCAAACATACACCAGTAAACCAAAGGGTACATGATCTATAATAAACTTAACATTTATTTGGCTATTTATAAAAAACTATATTCATAATTACAATTATTTGAATGCATAGTGACAACAATTTACTCAACATAGGACAATATTAATATCAGAGCTGCAACGATTAATATATTTATGCATTTGAGTCATTTTTAAGAAGAACGTTTCTAAATTCTCTGGTTCCAGCTTCTGTTCTCTGATTATTTCCTGGTTTCTTTATTCTTCTATAATATTAAACTGATGATCTTTGGGTTGTGGACTGTTGGTCTGGACAAAAATTTATAGTTAAGGAAACCGTGATCATTTTATGAAGCAAAGAACTAATTGATTACTTCAACAATCAACTATCACAACAGCCATCAGTAACTGGCATATTAGGAAAAATCCTCTAGGAATCCCTGCAGGATCAGTGTTGTAAGGTAAATCATCAGTTAACGTATTTCAGTGATTGTGGAAATTGCACTTGCTCCGAACAGTCAACATTTAGCACCGTTTTATGAACCAAACAACCTATCCGTTATCATCAACCATCGATAGATTAATCGACTATAAGTCAAACACTATTGCTCCAACGGCTTCTCCGTAGTTCACAATTTTCAGTCCTACAAATCTCTGTCTTCCTCTACGTTCTGTCAAAAACCTGTTGTCCACTTTCTATCTCCAGACAGTTCAGGGTCCAGGGTGAAGAACTCGATCCAGCCCCGTTCTTTCAGCGTTACAGAGCCACCCCCAGCCCTTAATAATTGATCAGCATTGATTCTAACCTGAGCCGGAACGTGGCGTCCAAGCATGAGTGCACACACGTGTGTGTTTGTGTTTGCTGCATTTACAGTAGCAACCGTCCCTCACACACACACACAGACACGCACACGCACACACAAATAAAAATATGAAACGGCGTTGTTTGTGTCCTCGTGTGCTGGCGGCGGCAGAGAAAAGAGGGCAGCGCTCGTCTTTAAAAGCTCCAGACGTGTTCCCAGAATTAAATATTTAGACGGGCGAAGCCTTGACCTCCCTGTGTTCGCAGAGACTCCGGGTTCCCATTGATTTCTGACAAGACAACTGGGACGCCATTACAACAAAATGCACTATAGCCGGCCCCCCACGTACCCTCTGACACCCCCCCACACACACACACACACAGCCAAGGCCTGCCTCTACATCTCTTTCCCAGGAAGGATTTATTTCACCTTTCTGGACGGTTGACCAATGAAATTTAGAGCTACCCCCCCCAAAACCATACAACCAGAAACTAGCACAACCAGGATCAGTGGTTATTGAAGGTCTCGTATTGCATAATTCGTCACTAACGAAATATATTTATGATTTTTAGAACCACAAATCGTCATTATGGTTTTACATCTTCTCTCAGGCTCCTGTCTACAGCTTTAGAAATAACATGCTGTTTAATTATATTAATTGAAATCCCCTCTGATTGGCTGATGTGATTGGACGTATAGTTGTGTCCCAACACCCTATTTTAAGGGACATTTTGTGAATGGAGGCTGTGCATATTCTATATTTCTCTGTGGATTGAGTGTTTTGAACCTTGACTTAGAACCTCCTTTATAAATCCCCAAAAAAATAAATAAAATCTCACTTTCTACGATATGGAACCTTTAAGTTAGAACCCTGCAACTTATGCAGTTAAGAGTTTCGGCCTTTCAGTTTGTTCGGGTCCAGTCAACATGTGTTATCTTAATGATCAATTAAGGGGAACAATTACTGCTTTAATGTGAGGTATCAGCTTCCTAGTCAATGTTTCTGCTATATTAGACCAAGTAAGACTGGCCTGGAAATGTAAATGTAGTGTAGGTTTCATCACAGACAGCATTACAGCAGGTTTCCACTTACCGTCGAACATAAATCCTTCCACAAATATCAAAATGACTCAATAAACTATAGGTTGACAGAACAAAGTTTAACCAAAACACATTCTCACAAAGTTCAGTATACTGGATCAAATCCCCATTCAAAATGATTATAAGTGGTTTCAACAAATGTAAACTGCCTGCAAACAGGATTTTAATATCACTATATTTATTAATAGTGATTATTAGTAACCTGGTGAGTTATTTGATTCATTAAACTCTGGGTAACAATTCAGCATTTTATTTGCTTTTATGTCTGTTTTCTTGTTTGGCTATTTTATTCTATCCTTTATTATAATTTTATTTATCACATTAAAAAGTTGCTGTAAAATCTGCAGTTATCCACTGTGTTAAACACAGTCATGTTACTGTGAATGATTATTACAGTAGATTGCTGTACATTCTATAAATCACAGTATTGAATAATAACTGTATTTTAGTACAGTTAACCACCTAATACTGTATATATTAAGGAAATCACTGTACTTAATTGATTTTTATTGTACAATTATACACTGTATATGTACATTATACATTGAAAAATCACATTATTGAACAGATTTTAATTTAGTTTTACAGTACTTCTACATCCTAACAATTACAATAAATGTCTAGGTAATTGCTGCCAGTTATTTACTATAAATGTTAATGTTTTGTTTTTTTTTTTTACAGATTTTACAGTGAATTCTTCTCGGTGTTTTATACCTCACTAGAAGAATTGTTTTGTATATAATAATATATTCCAAATACATATTTATTAATATATTTTAAAGGAAGCACTGTCTCCTACCTGAATGGATGCAGATCAGCGTTGGACAGCAGCATCATTATTCTTCTTTTTCCATTATTCTTCTACCTGAGACGGAGACAGAGGCAGATTAAGAGCCAGTTAGTGAAAGGGATCAAGTTGATATTGTGTTAAATCCCTCACATTTAGTTATGCTTTCCTACGTCTGGTGTTCAAATAAAAGTGACAGAATCGTGAAATATAGGATCAGAGGCTCCTTCTGTTAAACACTGTGAAAGTAGAAGTTTTTTATTTGTTCATTTTTCCTTGTCAAACTGCAATCAGAAAAAAAAAGTTTTGGATAAAAGTGATGGAAATGTTCCCATTCGTGGCTTTTAGTGACTTAAAAAAAACTGGTTCGAAGTGTGGAATAAACAGGAGAAACATTGAAATGTCAAGCCATCCTTCGATCAACGCTCTTAAACCTTCTGTTCTTACAGATTTGCGTGTGACGAACACTGGCGAAGGATCTCAGGCAAAATACAATTCCTTCTCTGCGGGGTTTCCCCGCTGAAAGGTTCAAAATGACTGTAAATGTATTGCTCTTTCTTGTAAACTCTCACTGTTCACATTTGAACAAACAAGGTCGAATTTAATGATCCGCAAAGTCGGTTTGCTTAATTATTTTGCTATTTTTTTTTGTTTCTCCTCCTTTATTCCAGATAAGTTTCGAGGAGCTGGAGAAGTGTTTATGAAACCTCTAAAAAATGAAAGCGGAGCAAGGCCACGTTTTATTCTTCCATCTGGCCCCAAACTCGTGTGACAGCGGTTACACGACTCGACAAACAAGTCGTCTTGACCTCAGGATGATTGCGTGTTTTTTGCTGTACACAGCCAGTCTTGTTAAATTTCTACCACACAACCTGTCTGATGGCCCATTATTCACAAAAGTAATGTATTAACACCACAAATCACACACACAAATTCCCATTCAGATAATTATGAATGCAAAAAAAAGGCTAAAACATGAAGTTGTTTAAGTCGCAGCAGCTCGATAATGAATTTGATGTTAATGTGGTGTTAAAAGGTGGTCTTAAATGCACTTGGAGTATTACCTGTGTGTGTGTGTGTGTGTGTCAGCGCGCCACATTTAGGCCATAATCTGTGCCCTGTACAAAAGGTTAATCACAGCGTGGATTGGGAGGAGTTGATGCAGCAGAGGACACGGTGTTCTGTTTTTTTTTCCTCTGACAATGGCAGTGACACAAATAACAACAAAAGCATTTTAATCCACCCTCAGCCCCTCCTGCCCTGCCCTGACCTTTGACCCAGTCCACCTGCAAATTATTAGATATTTGAGGATGGTTTTCTATGGTCCGGCAATGCCGTTTTGTTGATTAATGATTGATTTTGGACACCACATATGCATGCATTGTGCAGAAAGCCACTTAAAGAAACTTCACACACAGGCACAGCTGCAAAGACTAAAATTTTGTTTTAGCAAACGTTTCATCTTTATTCAACAATTATTCACTCGTTTGGTTTTGTTTGTGCCGCCGTCGACTTGTTTCCGGTCAAATTTAAACACGAATGAGAAGTTTTCCAAGTTCTGTTCCTTGATTATTTCTCCAGTGAATCATAAGCTTTCTTGGTTCTTACCTTATCTTATCTTACATATTTGCCATGACCGTCATGTCTTCCATGAGGGCGGCACGCAAACACTTCCTGCTTTTATGCTCTCTGACATCATCAGTGAGGTCATGGGATACACCAAGTATGGGGGGTGATGAGTTTTATTTAATACGATTGTTATGTGTATATTTATTGGAGAAATTCAATTTATGTCATGTACATGTTCCCAAGAGGAGAGCCTGATAAGAAACAACCTGTTGTACGTTAACCCACTCATATTGGTCTATTCATATTGACCAAATTCTGATTCACATCAATATCCACTCATGATTATGTCTAATTAACGTTTGCCATTCAAGGAGATTGTACTTGGAGATTATCCTGTGAAGTTGTGTGATGTGAAACACTTGTAAATATAGGAACTTTTCCTAGATTATTCTTCTTGAATATTGCACTAACTCACACTACTTATTTAAATGTCATTCTTATGAAAACTTCAGTTTGTTTTGTCCAGCGGTAAAAATCTAAAAGTTTAGATTAGTCTTAGTAAAGCCGACTCCCTACAGCTAGAAAAGAGCTGAATCTGCTGAATGAACTGAGTTTTTACACTGCTAACTGCTGCATACTTTAACCAAGAACCTCCATTTAAACTTTAAACTGTAGACACATATTGTGTATTAATGTATTATTCCACATTTATATAGGTAATAATACAGTTGAAGCGCAAATGGGAGACCAGCGCAGAGGGAGAAAAATGCTCTTTTTTCCCTCATTTTCTGCCCCTACCGGCAGTGCAGCCATCGTCATCGGCAACCAGCTCAAGTTGCCATGGTAACTTTTGAGCCTCAGGCCACAGCTCATTTAGGTGTATAATGAAACACCTGGTGCTCGTTAACATGTTGAAACAGTTTCTAAATAAATACTGGGGGGAAAAAAATCAGATTTCTGTAGGTGTGCTTCTCATATTTAAAATGATAAATTACTAGTTTATTTTAAACTATTTGTTTGAAATCTTTGTAGAAGCTCATCATAATGAACACACTGCAACAGCAGTGCAGCACCCAGAGCTTTTTCAAAGCTTCCCCAGAGGAAATCTTGTAGTTATTCCTTCTTTAAATCAGTGTGTACCACTTGTCCGACAAAGTCCAAAAGCCCGGGAGTCCGGGGCGGAACGAGTGAAGCCTGAGCGGCGTCTAGCAGCGAGTCATTAATCACTAAGGGCAGAGGCTGCAGCTAACGCCGTGGTCCGGGGTGAGGGGTCAAACTGCACCTTTTAAAGTCCTGCAGGCAACATGTGGAGAAACACACATAACTCAACTAACAGGCCTGCAAAAAAAAAAATCACAAACGACCCTCTTGAAATACCTCGACACAAGCTAAGCCGTTTTCGGACCAAACAACTCTCCAACTTTATTTTCTCCCTCATCCAGCCTCGCGGCGTCGATTGCTCATCCCCCCCCACAACCCCCCCACCCAACACCGCTGGCCTTCCTGCAGCTCACGCTCCCCGGACTAATCTCCACCAGTTCAATGTTGTTCAATTAGATTCCAGTTGACATGCATTGGAAGGAGGCGCTCCTCCTCGTAATTCAGCCCTCTTTATAGCCAATCTATTTTTTAATAAAGGTTCAGAGGAAAACATTAAAGTATTGATCTTTATTTATCGACCTCGGCCCAAAGCATAGTTAAAGCTGACATAAATCAATCAAAATAAATTTAAAATGATGATAGCACATAGGAGGAGCCTGGCCGGCTGTTTCGGGGAGTAATTAGGGGGCTAGGCAGAGGCAACCCAAGGCAATAGGAGTAACAGTAACACACACACACACACACACACACACACACACACACACGGCGGCAGAGAGCGAGCTGCAGAAACTGTTTAGCTGGCTGCGGATTAGAAATTTGTTTTGTATTAAATGAGACGACTAAGAGGCAAGGTTAATGAAAGGGCACAGCACTTTGGGGCCATTGTAATCCACTGAAACGCGCTCCTCGCTGACTCTAATGTGCAGCTCACACACACACACACACACACACACACACACACACACACACACACACACTCGCGTATATACCCGCACAGCCGCACGCAACCCCTGCGAGGCAGCCTCCGGGACATCCTCCACTTAGCAAAAACAATGGGTATTAATTTTAAAAAGTGAGCGAGAAACGGGCGGTTGTGTGTGTGTGTGTGTGTGTGAGAGAGAGAGAGAGAGTCAACTAGCCCCAAGTGCATTAACTGATTTTAATCTGTCCGATGATGTCCACTGAGCAAAGAGGTCACAAAGTGTGTAGGTGTACCCGAGGGACTTAAGCAGCAAGGCATTCTGGGACAATTCCACCAAAACTGGCCTTTTCCTCTGCTGCCCTCTCTTGCCTGGACAGCCAGCTCCAGGAGATGTGATTTCACAGGTTTTGTTTTGTATTTTGAGTCACTTTGGTGCATTTCTCACTAGCTTTTAAGCACAAGAGTTAGTTCAAATCTCCACAAAATCACATGTAAACAAACATTTGTGCAGCAGTTTCTCTTCATTTAAACTAATGCCAAAAGCTTTTGAACATGCATCTCCTAATGATCTGATAAAACTATTATTCACCTATGTCATATCAACTAAAATTTAAGTATATTTTAAAAGTAAAATGTTGAACTACTTGTCAAAATCTGTCGAATCTGTTCCTTAAAATTCCTCCTAAATTGGTCATTTTGTCTCATGTTGATGTTCATGAATGACTTACAGAACCGTGTCTCTTGTATGTTAAGGTCCAATATTTGCTGTAATATTATTACAGTTGTGCACAAACACGGAATGTTGGTTTTAAATAAAGATGTTTTTTTTTCTATTGCAATGTGAAGCAGATTAAATATTAGTAGCAGTATCAGTTACTTTACTAAATACAGTAATGTGTAACTTTACCGTAGTTTTAAATGTCTCTGTAAATACTTCATAGTTCTGTCTTGAGCATTTTTCAGGATGTGACTTTTCTGCATTTTAGAACTTTACAGCATAAACTGTCTTAATAAAAATACGAGCAAGTGACTGACTTTTGCAGGTTAAAAACTAAAGTTTTGCTGTTTGAACTAATTGGTTTGAAAAATGCAAGAAAATGGTTGTGCAAGTGGAAACAAGTGATAGTGAGAAATGCAGCAAAGCGAATTGAGAAAATAAAAATGTTCCTTTCAAAAAGTCACAGATCATTGTCTGTGTGTATGCAGAAAATATAGAGAAAAGTGTTTGTTTAAAAATCCAGTCCTGTATTTATCTGTATTTACCTCATCTAGGTCATGCAAGAAGTTGAACCTATTACTTATAACTACCACAGCATTGACTAACCCACTGATTGCAGCCATACAATGAAAAAACACATTTAATGTAATATTGGTGTATTACATTAACTGTATGTATTTCCTTATCCCATTCAGCTGAAGGGATTTGAAGTATTAGTAGGAATAACTTTCAAACTATACTATACTTTTATTTATTTGTATTTTTTTTTTTATTTTTGTCCGAGTTGGATGTTTGAGCTTCACTGTGCAGAATGATGTATGTGCAGCGTTTGACACTTTCACAATCATCTGCTGAAAAGTGGGAAAGTTTCCACATATATCTGTTTAAATAAACAGTGTTAAGGGCTATTTAACTCATCTAAGATTTAACCACTAGCATAAAGTAAATCTCTCTGAGGTGGTTTGATGATCTTCTGTGGATAATATGACGTCCCTTCCCCACCAGTTAACACCCCCCCTCTGCTCAAAATGTTGTTTTCTCGTCCCTCCATTGTTCGAGCTTCACCGTGCAGAATGATGCGTGTGCAGGAGTTTGACAACGAGAAAGGTTGTTCCACACATTTCAACTTCATCCGTGAAGGGGAAAGTTTCCCGGGCAGCGACGGGAGCAAGACGGGCAGGATTTGTGACATCACAACTATAGAAATCGACTCATACAAGTGTCAGGGAAGAAGTTTCTTTCCCAAGTTTCTGCAAGACAAAATAAACAAGGAAAAAATGTCATATATGTATATATGTCATGTAAAAATCATCTTAAATTCCCATAAATTGTAGGGAAGTATTTTCTATAAATAATTCCTGTACAATAAATAAAAGACATTTAAAGATGCACATGCTGGGAGCTACAAACATCTATTTTTATTATTATTATTAAACCTTCTCACTTTCACTGTAAAGCAGGGGGTGTCAAACACATGGCCCGGGGCCTAGAATCGGCCCGCTAAAGGGTCCAATCTGTTTTTTTGTTAAGAATTGGGAAGAAATCCTGTGGCATTTAGCGTAGTGTTTTAATGGCTGAACTGGATATTTCAACATCATTTAATCATTGTGATGGTTTCAGATGCAGCAGAAAATGACCTTTTTAACTTTTAAGCCAAAAGCTAAATATTACCTGGGTCAAACTAGCAGAAACTCACAGACTAAACAGGCATCCAGTGAACTGACCAACCACTAATAGAAGTTTCTAACGCTGTGTTGGGTGGATTCCCACCTTGGAGTTAGCATTCTCTGTCAGAGATATAACAGAAACCCACACCACAAGAGGCCGAGTAAAGCCGTCGTCTGTTAAATCCCCGTCTCCACTATCTCTAGCGACACCTTCTAACCCTTCATGACCAACACCTCGACTTATTTTCCTCAAACGCCGTTCGTCCTCTTGAAGTTTCACTCCGTAGAGGCAACCCAAGGCACCTCTCCCCTCCCGTCCACACGGAGGAAACGGAAAAGGAAGCCGCCAGCCGTTCGAGCGCCGGGCGCGATATTAATGAGTTTACAAGGACCTTCCCAGTCTAATTATGTCGAGCAACTGCCGTCTCTTACTGGGCCACGGCTCCCGGGGGGGAACACGGATCCACCAGGCAAGCAAAACTCGCCTACTTTTGACAAAACACTCGACACGCAAAAGGGAGGGGGGGGGGTGCGAGCGGCGCGAGGCGGCATCCTTCATTACCACCGCCGCGACGTCGCAGCGGCGAGATTAATGTCGCCGCCCGGCGTCGCCACCCCAAATTTAACCTGAAAAATACTCGACTTTGGCATTAAGACAACAGCTATTAGTGTGTGTGTGTGTGTGTGTGTGTGTGTGTGTGTGTGTGTGTGCAGGCACAGAGAGGAAGGGAAGGGAGGATCGCAGCCGCACGCCGTCGGTACAATTAAACCGGTATGATGTGACCTTTGTGTCAGCTCGGCTGTTTAACGCGTTCAGGGAAGTTTTTCTCCGTGCCGTCTGACATTTGAGCCGCCGCGGGAAAACACGAGGTGGAGGTTTGACCTGCTGCACGGAAAAAGGAAAAGGAAGCTTACATGGTTTATATATTTAAAAAAAGATCATCTACTGCAGGTGATTTTAGGTTGAATTGCATTTTGGTCTGTCAAACAACAAGCAGCATGAAAATAACCTAAAGCTGCATTAAAACCGACTGATTGGTGGAGAACATATGAAGCTGTTTCTATTAGTTTTCTATATATTAGAGGTTTGAGAGAAGGTATTTAGTTATTAGGTATTAAGGTTATTGTCATGTGCACAGTACAAATGCACGAAAGCATGAAACACATCACCTGCACCAATGTTTTTAAAAAGGGAACTTGCACACAGTCCGTGTTTCCTGTTTAGCTCCACACCTACCGCATTTTATTTGTAATAATTATAATATACACCAAGGGTGAACCTTTACTGTCTACAGCCCTGTGCATTAGAACTATTCTGTGACAGAGACTATTCATATAAACATGAGAAGCCTAATGTTTGGCCTAGGTCAGTTTGTCTCCAATAACACTGACAAAAAATATGCTAATAAAGTTTTTTTTAATAGAGTCACTAACTGTAAAATCTCCTGTTAAACTGGTCTCAGTTTAGGAAACCCTCACGATGTCACATGACTGCTCAGAAACACATTTATTGCAAAATGAAATATAATAGGATTCATATTCATTTAATGCAAAATGTTAGTTCTGACTGTTCAATACTCATTAAAATAAAACCTGTACATTTTCAGAGTTGTAAATAAAGTTTGATCAAAGTCGGAACAGAAGGACGGTAGTGAAGTGGCCGCGGCTTGTGTCCACTTCTGCGTTAAAAAAAAGGCGTCTCTGAGGACCACGTGACATCACCCCCGTATAACTTATGCAAATACCCGGCGGGATCCATTACGCAGCGGCAGAGATAAGTGCGTCCAGAGCGGAGCAAGGCCCACTCACACTCACAGCTAACCCCTGGTACGGTAGGCTCTCTCACACACACACACACACACACACACACACTTATCTCTCCCCCTCTAATACAGAAATAAGACACTTGACACGGCAGCGGCGGCAGTGACACCGTGCACGGCGGAGGTGATGGAGGATAATGGCCTTTTTTAAATTTGTATTCGCAGGGAAAGAGAGAGATAGAGGAAGAGCGGGGAGGTTAGCATTAAGCTAAACTCTGACTGCATCTGCACTCACGTGTGTGCGTGTATTTACGCCCGAGCCGACCACGGATTTTGAAGTGGGTCCAAGCACCTACATATGGTTTCTTTTGCAGGTGCTTTGTTGCAGCGTTTGAAACGCTGTTAACTCGTTCTTCTCCGGGGGTTTGGAAGAACGAGCGGCGTTCAGCAGCCGCAAAACGGAGGGAAATCAAAAAGTCAAATTGGGGATTCAGGAGACCTGGACTAGAGGCTGACATCTCGTATCCTGGGTCCTGCGGGTCTCGGGGGTTCTGTGGGATTCCTTGGTGCCATCAGGGAATTATTAAGGAATTCTGTTATCGTCACTTTATCTCCGAGTGGTGATGGCGAAAAGAAGGAAATTTATATTTCTAACCATAATATGACTGTGTAATGATCATTTTTATTGGTCCTAGTTAACAAATTT